>JADDOH010006716.1:0-123795 GCA_016648135.1 Agrypnia vestita | reverse complement strand
TCTATTAGAAATTATTGCATTCAAAGCACCGTTCACCCTATTCCCGGCAGTCACTCTCCTCTCCATATCTGTCTCAACATTCCCTCTTCTATCGAACATACTTCCCAATTACACAAACTCATCTACTTGTTCCAAACATTCATTGCCCACTAGTATTTCACACGTTGTCTTACTTTCCTCCTCGAATACCATTACTTTTTGAAAAATTCCTTTGAGGACATAATCTGGAATCTCTAATTTCTAGACTAGAATACCCCCTTAACTCAAATGGACTTGTTGAATTGAATTTTGAAAAATTCCCTTGACATTATTTGGAATCTCTAATTTCTAGACTAGAATACCCCTTTAACTCAAATGAACTTGAATTTCTTCCGTGTGAAACAATCCTGGATTAGATTAAGGCATCCTTATTATAATTTTCCTTTACGAACTATCTGTTAACAACATTTAAAAAATGTGTTGTATACTCAAACAGCACGTGTGCAAGTCGTGATATCTGTGTCGCATCGCGTCGATACTTTAAACAATGACGCAGCCGTGCCAATCGAGACGACCAAGGCGACAGTCAGCTGTCGTCCAAGGTGTGTCGTAGAAATGAGATTATTGTTATTCTCGAACCGTCTCTTGGACATCACACATTGCGCTGGAATGGCCGGTTATAATTATTTTGTGGCGGCGAACCTTGGCCTTGTACCAGAGCGGTACACGACGCGTCCTCTCCAAGAAAACGACCGCTGACGGCCGCTGCCCGAGTCTATAGACGTACCACTATTACAAAGGGAAAAACTACATTTCAAAATGAAGACTACAACACACACACGTTCACCAGTTTGAAGACTACAAAGCGTACGCTACAATTGTAGTAAAAACCACTTGAAGTGAAGTAATTGTAGTACTACGAAATGAAGTGAAGTAAATTAAATAATTGTAGTATTAATGAAGTGTAATGAAATTCATTTATTTCAAAACAAGTTAAATAAAATGAAAAAACCCTGAAAAATTTCCAAATGGAATGTTTTCCATTTGGAATTCGAAGGTTTTTATTATTTTATTTGACTTGTATGAAAGGGAATGAATTTTTCATATTCGATATAAGTTACTTTAATGATAGTCCAACGTTTTACAAAAAATAGGTCAGAAATATTGAAAAAAATGCCAACTTGGATGTCGCATATCTCCATAACCAATGGTATTAGGTCATGATAGCTTGAACATTTTAGACTCACAACATAGGCAGGAATCTATCGGCAAAGTTTCTGCTGCTAGCTGTGGTACACCCTATATATATAGGGTGTACCACAGCACAGAGCTATATGTATATCTATCTTTAACACGAAAAAATATTCCGGTCCCCGTGGTTTCGTTTTCCACTGAAATGGGTCTCGGGCCAGCCCCGATTCGAGCGTCGCAGCGCCCAGCACCGTCCTCAAGCGACTTGGAGCCCTCATTACACCGTCGCTAATTTCACGGCCGAGCGAGCGGCGAGACCGACAGTCCGACAGCCGACTCGCTTTCACTCGCCCGCGCCGCCGGGCCTTCGTCTCCGGAACTGCGGGACGCTCTTCCTCGCGGAAAGCGAGGCGCCGGCACAATCTCGGGGCGACCTTGTCCCATTTCGCAACGCGGCCGTGTGGGTCGCCCGGTCAGTTCTCGTCTCGTCTTATTCCTTTCTACGTTTGCGTGCACTTTTGTGGGGGCGCTTGCACTTGGCGAAAATCGAAACTTGTGTTTTGACTAGGGACGCATCCGATACGGATACCGATATACAGGGTTATTTGTAAAACATTAATAACCTCGCAGGACTATATTCCTGCCTTGATTATGAGGCGAAAATGTTAAAGCTATCATGACCTAATATCAATAGTTATTGAGATATGTGACATCAAAGTTTGCATTTTTTTTTCAATATTTCTGACTTATTTTTTTGTAAAGCGTTGGGCTATCATTACAGTAACTAATATCAATTACGAAAAATTCATTTGTTTCAATACAAGTTAAATAAAATGATTAAAACCCTGAAAAAAATCCAATTGGAATGTTTTCCAATTGAAATTCGAAGCTTTTTATTAAATTATTAAAGGGAATGAATTTTTCATACTCGATATAAGTTACTGTAATGATAGTCCAACGTTTTACAAAAAGTAAGTCAGAAATATTGGAAAAAAAAATGCAAACTTTGATGTCGCATATCTCCTTAACTATTGATATTAGGTCATAATAGCTTGAACATTTTCGACTCACAATCAAGGCAGGAGTATAGTCCTGCGAGGTTATTAATGTTTAATATTTTTTATATATTTTTGTATATATACCCTGTATATATTTTTTAATTTAAAAGCCCTATAGGGCTCTTAAAATAGATAGGTAAGTGTACAATATACAGAATATATAGATAGTTTAAAGAGAAAAAAAACAATAACATGTAAAGCCATTAATTACTATAATAACTCACCTATCGACATACGATGCATCAGTAACCTCTCAGAGCAAATCAAAAAAATTTAAATTTTCTTAAAATCAAACATAAATTCACAAATCATTTAAACCTATAGCTTAATTCAAAATAACTCCTATACTTTCATTATCAATTTATCTTTTTACTGTATTAATAAATAACTTGTATACACTATGTACCTATATATTATAACAAGGAATAAGAACTGTGGCTCCCTCATCAGACTCAGAGCTTCTCTTCACTGAAGAGGTCTACATGACTACCAAGTATTTAAAAAAAATGTTTAATCTGATACGTTATATATAAGAACTGTATTTGTACCATAAATTAAATAAAAATAAAAAAAACATAATAATGACGTAAAAAGAAAAGAAAATATTTAAAATATAGATACAAATACATAAAGATAAATAAAGTATACCTAAAGTAAAAAGCAAGTATGTTTATAAAAAGCAGAAGCATAAGAAAAGCATAATATCATAGAAATTTAAAAACAAAAAAAGTAATAATGCAGAGTGAAAAGATATAGCACAAGCATTGAAAGTAATATTATAATAAAAAATATACATACAAATACTAATCAATTATTTAAGTACAATTCGACAAACACTAGTAATCTTTTAATATATCGACGATATGTGGGTTTTCCGATATATCGGAATCGGCGATATTCATTTGCCGATATACCGATATTTGAGGGGGAATACCTACCTGCAAAGCGCGAAAAAATGCAATTTTTTAAAAACAAATTAAGGAAACCTATGGTATTGGTATCATTTCTACATGAAAGGATATACTTTTATGAATTTTCAACATTGGTAGAAAATTTTTGGGTTCTTTCGACTGCCGAAAAAGAAGGTCCTCCGCGGTGACCACTTCCATTTCGTCTGTAATCATAAAAAAAAAAAGATTATAAAAATTTAAAATTGCGTTTTTTAGGGAAAAATTCGGGTTTATTATACCGATAAAAAAACTAAGTCACCTAAAAGAATCCTACGACAAAGATTAGATAATTATGTATAGAATAACCACTAGAAATTTCAAGTTAATCGGTTCAGTGGTTGCCGAGATATTTTGGTAACCGATTTTTAAAACATGGTTTCGAGTAAAACGTGTTTGAAAATTGAGTAGTGAATAAATCGCGAAATTTTTCAACTTACATAAAATCATCGGATCCAGGTCCATAATGTAAGTCCTCCACCTTGCTTTGAATTCCCATATCATCGAGCACTCTTCACAAAAATAATAAAAATATGTCTAAAGTTTATATTATGAAAGAGCCCGGCTGGCAGCTACCTGCAATTAGCGCGGCGCCGTGTTGCGCGGCGCGTAATCAACAAAGGGGTGCCACTATTATCAGCCATTCATAAGCTTTAAGAAAATGCAAAAATTTCAAAATCGATTTTTTCGAAATGTCTAGGTAGGTATTCCCCCTTAAAGAGACTGAAGACGACGACCCTCTCTTTTGAACACCGACTCTCTCAAAGAAGAACTAGAGAGACATCTGAGATCACCCAATATATCAATAGAAGCAGATCCTGTCGTTTTCTGGCGCAGTGATGTTCTGTATCCAAATTTGTACCTTGTTGGTCTTGTGGTTAGGAGTCCCGCCTCGTGATCCAAAGGTCGCGGGTTCGAACCTCACTCCAGACCGGCAAGTTAGTCCTATTTTCACAGCACAAGCGTTTTAGCGTTCAAGCTTAGTTTGAAAATAGTAAGAATATTGATGTGACACGTATCCCGTGTTCGCATCTCTATTTTTATTTTTTTTTAAAATGGCACTTAAATATTTCAGTTTCCAAATGAGTTCTGTCGCATCTGAAAGGCTGTTCCCAACGGCAGGTCTCATCCAAACAATCGTACGAATCGGCTTTAACCGAATAATTTAAAGATGTTGTGTTTCCTGAATAAAAATCTCATAACTGTGAATTTTAATCATTAATTTCTAATCTTTTTTTATTTTCTAAGAAAAATAGAGATACAAACATGGAATACGTGTCGTATCAATATGTTCTCAAACTAAGCCAAAAGCCTGTGCTATGAAAATAGGACTAAATTGCTGATGTCCTGGAATGGGGTTCGAACCACCGACCACCAGATCACTAGGCGAGCGTCATAACCACTACACCAATAAGCTTCTCATAATAATCTGAAATTAATGTTCTGTTAATTTACAATTTTTCAAATTTCATTTAATATTTTTTTACTATTTTTTTTTACTTTTCTGAATTTTTTAAAAATATTAATTTTTTTAAATTGTTAGTACGATAGAGACATATATAGAGGACTCACACCAAATTTCAAGTAAATCGGTTAAGTAAACTTGAGAAATCTTGACAAACTTTTTGAAAAAAGTAGTTTCGAGAAAAACGTGCCATAAAATGACATTTTATACTGACATTTAATTAATCCGCGATTCCTGCTCCATACATTGGGCCTTCCTCTACTTCAAAAAAGCATTTTCTGCAGGTGATCTTGCATTATTATATTTCAATATATAATACAAGAGTACATAAGGATTTACGAGAGAATGTGATCGCAGGTAGCCGTATGGTCCCTAATTCGATTCGTTCCGGCCCAGCCAGTTTGGATGTCGTGTCACTAAAATAGCTACATCTCCGGAATAATTAAAATTTTGACAAATCCTCTTAAGGACATATTCTTGAAAGGTCAAGCTTTGAAAATATGAAGAAAAAAATTTTTTTTTCAAATTTCTGTACTAGAATACCCCCTTAATAGTGCAGTTACTTGTCCTCGCTGCACGACCCTGCGATGAGGCGTCCCGCATATAGACGTACCACTATAACTAGGCGTGCGAGGGAGGGCGTTCCTATCGCGTAACAGAAGTTGTCAGGGTGTAAATTTATTATACAATACATAATGTACAGAATGTCCGGTGACCGGTGTCGTATTAAATACAGAAATTTGGTCGGGCAGCACTAAAGAAACCCTGCAGTAATGGCGGCCGTTCTATCTGTCAAACTGTCAGACGGTAATATCTGTCCATTATTCGCTTTTTCAGCTTCGCAAAACTTTAATACTTCATAGGCAATTGTTCTCGCACCATCCCGGACTGTTTAGGATGTTTTGGACATAATAATTCAGTGTATATTGGTAATCGAGATGACACAGCTCGCGCTCAAAGACGAGAATGAACTGAATGACAGGGCGAGGGGTTACCGCCGGGTGCGGGCGGGGCGGGTTTTAGTTCAAAATTCGCCGCACGCCAAGTTACGTTGGGCAAGCAATACCCGAGTGTCGGATGCCGACTCGCTCGCACGTCAAAATACGCGTTTGACCACGACGCACCGACAGCTGAGCGAGTGGCGATTCGCCGGCCAAGCTGACCGCCGACCACTCATGACTGCATCTGCTGCACTGGCGCTCAGGAGCGAGCCAATCACGCCGCTGCGCGCTCGCTCGGACGACCCGGCCTCGTGCCCGGCGCGTGGCCATCATATCTCCCGGCTCCTGACTCTTGGCCTCTGCGAAGCTGATAGAGACGCTTCGTTTGGTTTTATTGCGAAGATCATGCAGTCCGTGTAATGGGCCACAGGGGGGTGTACCGACGAACTGTTTCGCAACGTAGCGAACGATCCGCGCTATTCTTAAATAAAATTATTATACTGTTGTTCGTTGGAGATGCTGTCGAGTGCTTCCCTCGAATCGATGAAGATACCTGTACAATTACTTGATTTGTTCAATTTATTTTGCATGACGGTTTGAATGTTTTGCGGTTGCTGCTTGTGTGCACATTCCCCCAGTGAAACCGAATGGGTTCTCATTTATTGTAGAATTGTCTTTTGTGATTGAGTTTGGTCTCTGTTGACTGCTTATTGTATATTGTATTATTAATTATGATTTTTGATATATTAGATAAAGATATAAAATATCTTTCTAATTGTCTAATAAATTAGATTACCTACCTATATGATTGTAAGTGGTTTATCCCTCACCAAACATAAGAATAATAATTCTTTTTGGTGAGGTATATGTATAAATACAAAAAAATGAATTAAAAAGTAAATATTTTCTAGGTATCAATATTAAATATTTTATTAATTAAATGAATAAAAAAAGAAAATAAAATAAAAAATTACTCCAACACTCATATCAATATCCAAAAAATATTAATTTAAATGTTCTAAATTCTAGATATATTATAGATGGAAAGTAGGTATGGAAGTCTTCGGGTGGATAGGACTTACGACCTATCGTACGACTGGCTTAAATGATCACTTTATACAATGTAACGTTCGCCATTTCCACCCATGATAGAATACCACATCTATCAAATTTTTGTAAGTTGTAAATGGTACCTATTTAATTAAATTTCACAACCCGTTTCATGTGTATCTATGTTATAATTATCCTTGGCGCGACCGGCATTTTACATTCCCCTTAATTTACCACAGTTGTAACTAATGAGATATCTATTTTAATTGGAATTTTATCATTGGGAAATGTAAAATCCCTGTGGACAAAATCCAGTACTGTGTTCTGAATTTTTTTATACAAACTGAAAATATTCTGAATGTTTTGAATTCTATATTTTATGTGTCTATCCCTTCCAAAATCATGTTTGCCATATATTTATAAGCTATGTTTCCTATAAAATATCGAATAGGTAAATTTCACATATTACAAATACCGATGAAAATATATATGAAATAGATTCATAAATATTAATTATATTCTGTGAATCGGTATGGATACTGTGGAGTAATGTTTTCATTTATAATTTTTATTATAAAAATCTTTAAAAATACGACTTTACTAAAACGCACATGATTGGTCGTGACGTATCAACTCGCGTGTTTGGTGTAGTGCCGTAGTATTTGTGTGCCTGGCTACCGTACAACTGTGAAGCACGTGCTAATGAAACGTGCTGTGGCGGAAATTTAAAATTTCAAAATCATTTTATACTCTTAATACATATATACAAAACAAAATTTTTCGTAGTTGTATTTTTTAGACCATAGTAAAGATTATTCTATTTAATGAGAAGATGTTTGAATGTGGCCGAAGCAAAAGTGGTGTGCTAGGATAGAAGAGTGTGGCGTTCAATCCTCTCTGCCTACCCCTGCGGGGAAGCGGCGTGATGGTTAGTTAGTTAGTAAAAAAAAAGAAATTTCCCTATTCAGTTCAGTATAAATTAGTAGGTAATTCTCGATGACTGCATTAAATTTTTTGGGATATTGCTGCCTTTGCTTTTACACCCCACAAATAATTTAATATTTGAACTCTCTGGGTGAAGAAATAAGAATATGCACGAAACAAACAGATTTCACGCAATTCTTAACATAATATTAGTACGTACTTATTTTATGAAATGCTTACATTTTATCCAAAACCCCAGATCGCAATTTGTTTGCGTGTTGATGGAAATCGGTTTGACATCCTTGTTGTTTCGAAATTAAACAAATACTTTTTGATTTTTAATTATTTATATGCCATCGCTGTACAACTGTTGGGTGTTAGATAGCGATATAGCACCATAGACGTAGAAACAAATGTAATTTATTCCTTCCCGTCTTGGGTTTTTAATGACGTGTTTATAATTATAAATCCCTTATTTCCATATTCCTCGCAATAATTAAACCATTTAGATTCACGACTACTTTAAAAAGGTCACATCTAAAAATGCAAAGTAATTATATAAATTAATTTTGAGTAATTACAAGAGCGTAAATATAAGCGTCCCATTTAAAACGTATTTTTGAGCAAAATATAAATATTATTTATTCACTTTCCAAAATAACTCATTTTTCATTTAAGGATATGAATGACTACGTTAAGAATATTCCAATGTATGTTTATCGTGAATAAGACACAATTTTCGTTAGCTTGAACCAGTAGCGAGAAGCAACCATTGTTTTTTGATTATTATTATAAAAAAAAATTGTTTTATTTTTTGATCACTACTGAATAAAAAATTATTTTTGATTTGGGCCATTATTAATGACACGCAGCGATTATGTCCCGTCTATTTTGTTTCAGAATATCCTAAAGACAAACCATGTTGTTATCATGAGAATAGGGGGGATTACATTTTATACCTGAAATAATTTCAATTTATAAAATATTTTAAATTCGGCATTAATTAATATATTTTCCGTTTTATTTCTCTCGATAATGTAAACATTAGAATAAATGATTGTATGTTTAAGTTTTATATAATTATTATTATGTTATTAATTACTCAAGGTCAATTATTATTCTTTCAATATCTATATAAATAAATATATTTACTTCCGACTATAGGTATTTCCTTTCAATTTGTTTTTGTTTAGTTTCCAATGCGCAAACACTCGTATATGCGATTTTCATAAACAAAAGTAAGATTCTTGGATTGCCTATATGTATACGGTTGAGACTATGATCTCTTATCGTAGATTTGTTGGTAAAGGTCATTATGTCATATTAACCTTGAAGACACGAACAGCAGCCCGCAGGATCTAGCAGCAATAGCGGATTGCTGCTAGGCCCTGCTGGTAAGCAATAGCCGATTGCTTAACTGCTAGTAATAGCGACAGTCTATTACTTAACTATTGGTAATAATTAACAAGCTAATAATTAAGCTTGTTTTCAAATAAAACTATATTAGTAATAACGAGATAACTAACAAAGCGTTGAAATGTCTTGGATATACAGGGTTATTTGAAAAACATTAATAACCTCGCAGGACTATATTCCTGCCTTGATTATGAGTCGAAAATGTTCAAGCTATTACGACCTAATATCAATAGTTATGGAGATATACGACATCAAAGTTTGCATATTTTTTTCAATACTTCTGACTAATTTTTTTGTAAAACGTTTTACTATCATTACAGTGACTCGTATCGATTACGAAAAATTCATTTGTTTCTATACAAGTTAAATAAAATGATAAAAACCCTGAAAAAAATCCAATTGGAATGTTTTCCAATTGGAATTTTAAGATTTTTATTTTTTTATTTGACTTGTATTAAAGGGAATGAATTTTTCATATTCGATATAAGTTACTCTAACGACAGTCCAACGTTTTACAAAAAATAAGTCAGAAATATTGAAAAAAAATGCAAACTTTGATGTCGCATATCTCCTTAACTACTGATATTAGGTCATAATAGCTTGTACATTTTTGACTCATAATCAAGGCAGGAATATAGTCCTGCGAGGTTATTAATGTTTTACAAATAACCCTGTTTTTTAAGAAGTCAAAATTTTCTGGTTTATTTAAGACTCTATGTACAGCTCTTGTTCGTAGCAATCTAGAATATAAAATTACGTGTGCGGTCGGGGGACCCCCATCAGGAACGAAGTCCCGTACGCAAGTTTTTCCTCAATTTCCATATGGAGATCTAGATTGTTTATATTTTATATATTATTTTCGCTACATAAGGAAACGTTACGTTGAAGTTGTTGTACTGCACAAAGAAGGTTACTTGTGCTGTGTCACCAATATTACACGACTCATCGACTTGCTGCTCTATTACGTTTGAAAATATTTTGGCAATTCTGTCGGAAGGTTTTGACGCTGAAGTTCTAAGTTTATTTTGGTTTGTGTCTTCTGGGGTATTATGCCGTGCTACTACGACCTTTCCAGCTTTCCTTGCTAGCCAATACTTAACACAACACTGACAACGTTCTCACCCTGCTTTCGACACGGTATTGCAAGCCAATACTTAACACCAACACTCACAATAACACATCAGCCCTGACGATAGACCCTGCAGTGGGGTCCGAAACGTCGGCCAGAAAGGTCGTAATAACACGGCGTGATACCATTGAAGACACAAACCATAAGATTCTGAGTGGCCGTGATAACCTAAGAACATTCATTCCGAGTTTATGACTGAAGAGCTGCAATCGTGCTGTGTGTGTGAAGATGCGCATGCGGCTCGCGAACCGCTTATGGTTATGTTAATTTATATAGCGCCATTTTTGCGTAAGAGACGCTTCAAGGGCGCTTTACAGGTGCGACATCCCGAAAAAATGAGTTTTGAAGAGTTCCTGGTTCTCCATAGATCGCAACACTGGAGGCAGCTGATCCCACGTAGCTGGGCCCGCAAAGCTGAAAGCACGTTCCGCAAACTTGGTGGCTCCAGGTCTCCTTGGTACTACCAGCCTGCGGAGTGCCTCCGATTTAGCTGACCGCGCTTATTCCGACCCCTGGCCTAGGTAATCAACACAGTTCAGTTGACACATTTAGTGCTCCAATTCTGGAAACCTCGTGAATTGGTGAACGTCGCGTTGTGTAGAGTGATCGCTTAAGCCAGCTCGTACAGGTTGTAAGCCGTGGGCCATCGTATAAACAGCTTCGCCTCTGTGAGACTTGTGCAATTCATCTCGATTAAATGAATCTTTGTTTTACGCGGCGACGCGCGGCGCAAGATTGGAACAGCGCTCCGCTATCGGCTCGCCTTTGACCTGAATTCAGCTCAGTTCACGTGAGAATCCATTAGTCCGCACTTTATGGCGGTCCTTGGGGTTTAGTTATTCCGCCGTTACTGGATTTACATTTATACACTTTAATCGGCCGCTCAAATTATCTCGCGTACGACCACTGCAGCCGAACCGGTTTTATTGCTTGGCTGACAGATTCCATGCAGTGACACTCATTACTATTAATTATTACCTTATAAATATGTACGCGGGTGCGTAGTTATGCAACTGTTGGTCGATGCAAAATTATTCGCCGTTTAAAAATATTAGTGATGCAACGAATACTACTTTCACGAATATCAAACATACTATTCGGCGAATACGAATATCAAACCTACCATTCGGCGAATACGAATAATTCAACAACGTAATAAATAATACACTACTGTTCTTTATTTACTAAGAGTTTTAATAATTAAAATTTACACATTTCTTCACATCACATTTCTTTTATCCGTTTGTACATTCCCAGCGGTCGAAAATAAATATGACTTTTTCACGCTTACGAGAGGTCACGTTATTAGATTTAATTTGAAATTATTTTATAAGAGTTAACACTTTTACAAACAACGGAAATAAAATGGAACGAACGAACGAAAAAACAAAAAAAAAAACAAAAAAACTACATGGAATGAGCACTTAACCTTTTTAAAAACCCAAAAAAACTAGATGAAAGAACTCATGTTATGCTGTGAAACAAGAAACAAGTAACAATTGACAGCTTGAGTTCCATAGAAAAAAGAATTTGAGAACCCAACAAATCCATTCATTCAATGTAAGAGGAATCCCCGATAATAGAGGTGTGTTCGGATACACGGTGCACAGTGAAACCGTAATTTGCGTTGCGTTCAGTTATAAATTGTTTGTTTTTAATATTCGTAATGATATTTGTGATGATATTCGAAATGATATTCGTTAAATGTCTACTATTCGGCGAATACGCATATTCGTATTCGTTACATCACTAAAAAATATATATATTGTAAACAACATAAACAAAAAGTAATTTTTTTGCAGTGTTGAGATGATTTAAATTAGTATATTCGCGAATACGAATATCAAACCTACTATGCGGCGAATATGAATACGATTATCATACCTACTTATTCGGCGAATACGAATAATTCAACAAGGTAAATAAATAACACACCACTGTTCTTTTTTTACTAAGAGATTTAATAATTATAATTTACCACCGGCAAATTGTTGTCCAAAAAGCGCAACTTCTCAGGCGTTAGGCGTATAATAATACATAATACAAAATTCACCAGACAAATATTTTATTTAAGTAAAATTAAATATTTGTTTTAAAATGTATTCGTGTAAATAATAAAATTTACAGAAAATGTAAATCAATGCATTATATTTAAACGCAAAATAATATTTTATGGGTAGGTAATTTGATATTGCAGTGAAATGGATGAATAACAAGATGGTAGAGCGCTCGCTCAGTATGTGAGAGGTTTTGGATGCGACTGGTGTGTGTATTTTATATATAAAAATATTATTTAAGTTATCTTTTTACTAATTATTTTTTCGTATTTGTATCCCGGACCAGCAAAAATTCAATCATCTTTTCTAAATAATGGTAATTTAAATTTTTTTGCAGAAATTATTTTCAATCTCATATACATGTATATCGCAATAATTTATAGAAATGTTTTATGTGTGTCATGTGTGATTCAGAACTGTTTTTGTGACAGCTTTTTTTCCGTTAAATACGCAATATACACAATATCGAGTACAAACATTACTGATAATATGATTTTATCATGAAACGCAAAACAGATTAATCTGTTATGTGCCTATATATATATATATACAAAATAATTCATCTGACGTTTGTTTGTCAGCGAGCTTGTGACATGCTCAGCTGTTAGATATCGCGGCGGAAAAGTTGATCAATAATTAATTTATCTGATCAAAAATATTTTCTTTCTTATCTGTAGTAATATAAAGGAACTATCACGGACGGACGGAAGAGATAAATTCACAGCCGTTTCGATTGTACAGATATACATTTGCATACAGCGGGTTATACCTTGTTTTCAGCAACGGTTTTAAAAAAACGTAAACATTGCTATGTTTAATTAGGATAAATTGCAGAAGTCTCGTAGATACGAAGCTATTTATATATGGATATATGGAAACGTGGATGAAAGTCTCTTATGCGATGGCTCAGGGCTTACAACCTGTATGAGTTAAGTGATCACTTTACACAACGCAACGTTTACGATTCCACCGTGAGAACATCCACACATTATCAATTTTTTTTAAAGTTCTATATACCTATGTGTTCAAAATCAATAAATCTTTCGTATATTTCAATGGTCTATCCTAGATTTTACCAGTTATATTTTACGACATTGGTCGGTCTATGCTAGATTTTACCACAGTTATATTTTACCACAGACTACCAAAATATATAGACATGAACTAGCGGATTTTTCCTGGTTTGGCTTGTTTAAATAAAATTGCTACGAGTTTGTAAATCTTGAAACAATTATGAGAAGGTCAAGCTAAATACTATTTAAAAATATAATTTCCTCGTAAATAAGTCGCTCTTCTGTTACAAAATGACGTTTTTATTTGAACGTTCGGAACGAAATTTAAAAAAAAATTGAAAGTTATAAAAAATACACTTTGTTTACTGAGGGATTTTTTTTATATACCTTCGTCTTGTTTATTTTTTATTTTAATTTTCGTCTATTAAGTGTCGGGATAAAGGTTTCACATCCCAATATTGCTATTTTCAGAATATCACAGATTGGCAGTTCACTGTCATACAAAATATCTTTACCGCAATCTTAAAATTCTTTCTACAATTTGTCACAAGACCATTAGGAGACTACACCACCCTGGCATTTTGACTCATTTGTAGCTTGTAGTTCTATGAATAATAATTTGAGTCATTACTCATTCAAAAATTGGCAGAGTTTTAACAATTAGTGGTAGGTGAATTTTCAAATGAATTTCATTATTTTGTCGAAACTCCCCTTTCCAAAATATCTCAAAGACAATTTGGCCGATTTTATTCAAATTCGGAATACATCTTACTGTAGGTCGACCACAATCAAAAGACCATTCCCTTGCTTTGTCCGGTAAGAAGAAAGCAGGGAAAATTTGCCTAGCAAGCCCGTATTGCAAGCCTCAATATGATATTCCAAATAAATATATATTTTTTAATTTAAAAAAGGTTACTTACTTACTAGAAAAACTTCTTGTGTTCATTTTTTGCATCGTAACAACACACATATTTTTTGCGCACATTCTTTTGATTGCGGTCTAGCTATAGTAACACTAAATCTTCTATGGCAGCAGGGTGTCTATTATACGCGACTATAAACCGATGTGCAGCTCTACGAGTAAAACGAAAACCCCTCTGTCACCCGCGACACACGCCGCGGGTTCGTTAATTAATTTGGCTTTGTGCCACCAGATGTCGTCCTGTGTCCAGCTCACCACGAGTCCAATCCATGGCTGAATGCATTGCCATGATCGCTTGCAGGTCAGAGTTCACTAGTTCCCGCCGATATCTATAATAACACAACTGGTGCACGCAATTTTAACATATGAATACTACGAATGATGCACTAAGTAATTTAGTCACATTATGATTCACCATTGTATCAATTACCACATGTTCATTGTCTGCAAAATTTTCATGCGCGCATAATTCATCATATGTAAAAACAAAACAATGTTTTGCAGGAAAGGGAAATGTAGGTATTTGAAACAGTTCGTACAGGATCGGTGCACTTTTGCACTTTGTTTTTTCATTCATCGAAGGTCATTGCATCTACGTGCATTGCTATTAATAACCAACGTTCAATGTTACAAACATAATCCGGTTACATGTATTATATCACCGCCACATAGAATACGTTGACGGCTGACTTCCTAACCTTTAAATTTTATTAAAAAAATCTACAAACTATGTCTGATGACGCATAAAGTCGGCCCTCGTAGCCCAGTGGGTATGGTGACACTGGCTTCTCACACCGAGGATTTCGGGTTCGATTCCCTGTGAGGTCACAATCAATCTATGTGATTTACTTAAGCCTGCGTGTTTTGTGATGTGTTTCGCTATGGTAAATGGGTCTCTTAGCCTGTTGAAGAGTAAAAAATAACACATTCTTATTGTGAAGTTGAAAATTTAAAACCAAATTTATTAATCAACTAGCTGGTCGTACCCGGCGTTGCATGGGTTAAAGATTGAGTAAAAAATAAGTTTGTGAAGGAAACAAAGGTTCCCCCGTTCTCTAAAAAACAATGTTTCCATTTAATGTTAACATAAGTTATCGTAACATAACTGTAATACTTAGATGTATGGTATCGTAGACTTTTTTGTAGATATTAATGTCCTCTATAAAACTATACTACATCACTTTGCTCTATTGTCAATAATTTCCGCAGCGTACGCGATATAAGTTTTATTTGGTATTTTTTTCACACGCTGGGTTACATTATCGAAGTTTTCATACGGATCCCTAACATTTTTGAAAATATTCTATAGCCTATGTTCATTAGAAATAATGTAGGATTCTAAATGTGAAAAAAGTTTTCAAATCGGTCCAGTAGTTTCGGAGCCTATTCAATTCAAACAAACAATCAAATCTTTCCTCTTTATAATATTAGTATAGATTAGAAAAACATACAGTAAAATCAAATTAACGAAAAAATATTTGGCTGCTACCGGGATTCGAACCACGCATCTCTCCTATCAATTCCTATTACAACTTCACAATGAGAATGTGTTCTTGTATATAATATGTGTGTTGTATCAAACGTGTCCAAAAATTAAAAATGAATTAAAACGGTTAATTCTGGCGTCCCCCTAACGGCAGTTACACAAAGCAGTTTGTGCCTACCAGAAAAATGGATTGCTATAAAAATGAATAATATATATTATGTTAATCAATTAATAAATTAGACTTATAGATAAGGTCGATATATTCAGGGAAATGTACGAGGCCGCTGTAGCGTAATTGGTTAACTCGCCTGCCCCGGATAGGCGGAGATCCGTGTTTCGAATCCCGGCAGCAGCCAAATATATTTTCGTTGATTTGATTTTTCTATATGTCTTTCTAATTGATTAATAAATTTGGTCGCAAAAATTAAATTTAAAAAACCTTTTATCGGTATTTTTTTTTGAAATTCAAAAACTGGATGGCATGTACAATCTTCTGTTTTGAAAATCTGCACTATGAATTTGGCCAGGCCTCTAGGTAAAACAATTTTACTCTTCTAAATTGGGACCTAATTCTGATCTTCGAATGCAAAATGTGACACTGTCATATAAAAATGAGCAGCTCGCTAAATGAATTCAATTGATGGGTTACATTTTTCTTTTGTTATTATTATTATTATAGATAAGTCTTATCTGCGAAACATTTAATATAACCTGCAGTGTTCACCAAAAAGTGGGTCGCGTCTATAAAAAATCAAATGAATGTTTGTTGAGTTTATTTATTTTTTGTCCATCTTTGTCTTAAATGAGTTTTATAGATCGGTTCTCCTAAATGTATTAAAAATGTCCTAAATACGCACATTCAATTGACGTACCTACTTTTTTTTACTCTTCAACGGGCCAAGCGCCCCAATTACAGAAGCGAAACACATCACGAAACACCCAGGCTTGAGTAAAATCACATAGATTAATTGTGACCTCACCGGAAATCAAACCCGGGAACCCTCGGTGTGAGAAGCCTGAGCTACGAGTTTAAAATTAAAAAGTTATTTCGTTTTATTTCGGTAATTTTTTTGCGTTTTTTATTTAATGAAAGTAGACTGAATGCGGTAGAAATGCGGTCTCTAAGACGCTTGTGTGGAAAATCTTTGGTCTATAGATTAAGGAATGAACAAATTGTGAATGCAATGCTGGCTGTAGTGTGGTAGATAGAATAAAGAAAGGATTGCCGAGATGGTTTGTTCATGTGGAACGTATGAACGAGGAAAGGATGGTTAAGAAAATATATGAGGCGAGTGTTGAAGGCAACAGGAATAAAGGGCGTCCGCGAAAGACCTGTCATGACCAGATACATCAAGTGTTTGAGGATGGCCCCGTTAAAAGCCGCAACAACCGTAGAACTTGTATGAATGTGGCCGAAGCAAAATTGGTGTGCCAGGATAGAAGAGTGTGGCGTTCAATCCCCTCTGCCTACCCCTGCGGGGAAACTGCGTGATTGTTCGTTAGTCGTGTTCTAGTTTCGACTTTATTTTTGATTAGGAGAAGTAATGTTTGCAAAACAGATACGCGTACATAAATTGACATCCACATAATTTAAATGAAGAGTTGCTCGAAAATAATACGTTTCCACACGATCAGCACTTCGACCTTTTCCACCCTTTTGTCCGCCCCACTTGCCTATACTTAAAATATCTTTCAATTCTTCGTGTTTAATCTCTGACTGAGATTTGGTCTGAATCGCGATCCATCAGGGAGATGTTTCCATTATTCACAATTATCTTCGATCTGAAGATAAGTGTTGCAATCTTATCGCAACTTATTTCATAGCACATTTGTGGGATATAAAAGCAAAGGCAGCAATATCCAAAAATAAAAATTATTGCAGTCATCGAGGATTACTAATTTATAATGAACTAAATTCGAGATTTATTAGGAAATAGCCTATACATTTATAGGAAACTTGTAGAAGGGATAGATACATAGAATTTAAAATTCAGTACATTTTAAACAATGTACCTAGGATTACTAATTTAAAATGTACTGAATTTTAAATTAGTAATCCTAGGTGACTGCATTCAAAACAATTTTTTAATTTTTTGGATATTGCTGCCTTTGCTTTTATACCCCACATTTGATCCTTTTTATGGATCTGAAGGGGATATTCTCTTTTGTCGCAGATGTCTACAAAATTATTTATAAAGCGTTAGAAATTAAAGAGATGCTTCTTCTTTCATCTTTTATTGTACTGTCAAACCGCTGAAGAAAAATATAAACTAAAAACAAATGCACAACAAAAATTCCACACTCCTTCATCGTCAAACCACAGATACCGCCCTCGGTAGACAGACAATGGTTTTGGCCGTGACCCAAAGAAGTCGCTCGAACAACCTGTTTTAAAATGATTATGTTAAATTGCAGTTGCGGAAATACTAGTTCGCGAAGCGGCTCTAGGATTTCTCTTTAACTCCTATGTGTCGGTGATGTAACGTAGGTCTACATGTCATAGAAAATATGAAATATCTACCTTATTTACGAAAACTATAACGTCACATTTTTTGTAATCATCGAATAGACATTTTCACACCAAAATGACTAAATTAAACTGTTACGAATGTACGGATTTTTTAATTAAAAAATATTTATTAATTACTCTCGTATTTTCGGCCAGTGTGCAAAAGAGAGCAGAATATTGCACATCACAGTTAAATCGAGCAAAAAAGAGTACGACAATACCACGGATTTCAGGTAGGACAGAGATGGCGGTTGCTTGGGTTTCAGTGAAAGCGAAAACAATATCGAAAGAGTACGGTAGAGTCGCGTAACACGTGTTAGACAAAGACTGAGGCGACCTGGCGACCGCGTCGTTGAATTCAGTTGCTAATAATACATCAGCGGAAGCGCACGCAATTTCGATATGATAATTTACTAAAATAATGCAAATATGTACGTTGTTTACCTTACATAATTATATAAAGGGGCCTTTAAAAAGTCTTATCAGTGTCGTATATGTGTATATTTTAACACATATTAAAAACTATGCCGATTTTTAATCAGGTAACGCTGTGTTACACCACCGTTCCCGAAGGTATTTTTTAGCACAGTCTTTTAAGAGTTAAATATTCAGTACATCAGCGGTCGATACATTCGTTAGGTGTCCACCACTCTTAAGACGTGTTGGGCGAAAACAGCGCGAGCAGAAACCGCGCCGCGCGAGGCCGCCATGTTTAGGGGCACTGACCTTCGCTTATCACGGCTTATCTGCGCACTCTTTGAACCCGTTTTTTTCGCAGCGCGAAACACACAAATCTAATCGGCACGCTGCTGTGACCGCCGGCTCGTCACAAGGTGGTCGCTGCTCAGTTCTCAGTCCGCTGCTGTCCTTCGTCGCGGCCGTTCCCGGCGGCAGTCGCGTGGTGCGTCGAGACCGATTTCGCGAAACCGTGAAGTACAAACTGTTAAATTTAAAAAAAATTGTTTGTATACGTTTTAAGTTATGATATAATTTAACCGGATTTCTGTTTTTTTTTTGTTTATTATTATGATCAGTTTTTGATCATGATCGTTGAGTGAACACGTGATACCGATTTTGTATTTCCTCTCGAAAACAAAAAAAAAAATCGTAAATGTGATATTTTTATAAGAGGTGCGTTTTGGATACATACAATGTCTCATTGATAGTAAAAAATATATAAAATAACCTGCCTTGACAATGATTCAATGTTCAAGCAACCATGACCTAATACCAATAGGTATGGAGATGTGCAATAAACATACAGTACTGTTACTGTAGTGATAGTTCAACTTTTTGCAAAAAACAAGTCAGAAATATTGAAAAAAAAATTAAACTTCGATATCGCGTATCTCCATAACTATTGATATTAGGTCGTGGTTGCTTGAAAATTTTTGACTCATTATCAAGGCAGGAAGAAAGCGCGATTCGGACCCGGAGCTTCCCTTGCCGGTAGAAAGCTTCACCAGATTAAGCTGTGATGCCAAATTTCATCAAAATACGTTTGCTTAATCGATTAAAGTTACCGATAAATTTAAATATTTAGCTAAAGTGTAAATTTTAGTCATATGTTCATTAACTAGTATAGGCAGTGTACACATTAACTCAGTCAGTGCAAACACATATCTACTAGTCGATGTATACATTATCGAAATTTAACACTTTAGCCGTCACGTACCTATATATTTTTTCGATTGATGCATTTTTTTTCTTTCCAAGTGATTTATCTTAATTTGTTTTTAATTCGAGTTTTTTTTTAATTATGGAAAAAAATAGATTTAGATAGAATTGACCAACCTTATACACCAGCAAGGTCACGTAATAAAATTTCCTAAAAATTTCAATGTATTTTTTCCACTCTATGACCAGGTGTTCTCGAAACCATCCTTCGTAAAAACGTTTGTTCTGCCTTTATATCTAAGAACTGTTTTGTCTATGCGCTTAAATCCCATCCAGAAGGTCTGCATTCTTCTAGTTTATCATTTCCTCTGACTTCTGTCTTCCTCTTTCGGTCATTTCTGAGTTGGTCTTGCGAGTGTGTCCCATCTACTGGACCCTCCGATTTTCGATGGTGTCTTGCGATCCTACTTTCTTTCACTCTCCCCGGAACATTTTCATTTGAAATCAATGTCGAACGTGAAACGCCAATATTCGTAACTCGTACTTTTATATCAAACGAGCAGTAACTAGACCATGAAAACTCACTTACACGTACGCAAACGAAAATTAATTGTTTATTTTCAACTATTGATCTTTTATGTGTCGCTCGAAACCATTTAAATTATTTTTTATATAAAATACTAGCTTACCCGCGCGGCTTCACACACGTAGATTTTTAACTTTTGTTTGTTTGTATATTTTTTATTTAGTTGTAAAAAGAACATATTTTTTACATCTAGTGATTAAAACATACATTAAGATAGCAAAATAAACATAAATATTTCAAAAATATATCAATATAAATCAACATAATTAATCGTAAATGGCACAAAGTAAACAAATTTAAAAAAGAAAATAAACATGAAACAACATAACATGATCATACATGAAACTTACTTTTCATATATTTAGCACTTAACCTACGAAAAGTAGTGAGACTTTTTACTTCTTTCACATTTGCTGGCAGTGCATTGAACAAGACCTTTATAGTACAAACTATTTTGTGTTCCTCCCAATTTTGTTTGTGGAAGCCTAAAATCCCATTTTAATCATATTTTATCAATTTGTGTTTTAACCTTAACCTATACTCGTAGATATATGTCATCGCGGACTTTTTTAAAACATTTTTTTTAAGTTCTGTAACTTCTCTATAGAAAGTATTCAAATATCTCTTACCGTTAAGGCAGTGTTCGTAAAAAACGCACCGCTCGACCATTTTTTCGTCGACTTTGTAAAATAGGTCACCACGGACTTTTTAATATAAGTTTTTGAGTGCTACAACTCAAAAACGTCACCACGAAAACCCCTTTTATTTTGGCGGGATAATATATAGCCTATGTCCACCCTGAAAGTCCATTCTAAATATTGGTGAAAGAATTTTTGAAATCGGATGAGTAATTTCGGAGATTACATCCCACATCCAAACTTATATTATGTATTAGTGTAGATCCAGTTATTCCATGGTTAATAGAGAAAGTTACTCATATTAAGAAATGCACAGTCATTACTGGCTTGTCACTAAGGTCTTCACTAAGCCCTTTCGCAATTCGCAATAGACCGAACCGACCGCCTTCGCATTTGGTGTCGGAAATTCTTCGACCAGTTTCCACGCCGGTCTGTTTTCATGTCGACCACAACGACACACGCTCGACTGTCATTTTTTTATTGGATTTAGTCGCGAGTCAAAGTGCGGTAGCCGATCGCATAGAGAATTATACGCTATCACCTTCTTAATTCCTTCATTGATGTCTACCAGTACAGTTGGATTTCTAAGATGTCTTCAAGTTGACCATGCGTTCAGCTTATTTTAGGCTTCAAGATGACTGGCCATCCTCTCCACCATCAAACCATCCAAGTTTCCCTACTTCAATAAACCTTGAGAAGCTTATCTCATGAAAACACGTCCAATACACGCTTGTTCTTCTTTTACCCATATCACAAACACTAGTATAGTAAGTGCTTATACACTTTGGTGTTTCTAGATAATAATCAGGATTTTAAGATATATTACAGATTCTCATAGAGACGAAATTATATTTTTTTTATGGGAAGTAGGTATGGAAGTCTTTGGGTGTTCATAGGGCTTACGACCTATCGTATCGGCTGGCTTAATGATCACTCTACACAATGTTACGTTCACCATTTCCACCCAGGATAGAATACCACATTCATAAAATTTTTGGAAGTTGTGTATATATTAAAGAGTTAAGGTTATTATTACGGTCGTTAGACATATTTAACTGTACCTGGTTGCGAATATTTTATACAAACCGTATGTTTTTCCGAGAAACGATTCTTGACGTTTCGTTGAATTCTTATTCAACGTCATCAGGAGGACGACCTTGGACCTTTACCCCCGGAGGTAGAGGACTATATACTTAAGATTTTCAACAACAATTAACATTAGCGCCACCGGTGTCATTCCCTTAATCAAATACGGATGTCGTTAATGAGGTATTTATATCTATTAGCAATATCATTTATATGTATAAAGTGATCGCTTAAGCCAGCCGTACGATAGGTCGTAAGCCCTATGAACACCCAAAGACTTCCATACCTTCTTTCTCATCAAAAATAGTAATTTCGTCTAGAATCTGTAATATATCTTGATTAATTGATGGTGTCCCCCTGGAATAAGTCCAGCGCTGAGTTCTTTGAACGCTTGTTTGAAAGCTTTGAGTAGCTTGTTGGTCTTGTGGTTAGGACACTCGCCTCGTGATCCAAAGGTCGCGGGTTCGAACCTCACTCCAAATTAGCAAGTTAGTCCTCTTTTCATAGCACAAGCGTTTAGCTTAGTTTGAAAATAGTAAGAATATTGATGTGACATATTCCGTATTCGCATCTCTATTTTTATAAATAAAAAAAAAAGATATGGACAAACTCAAAATATTCTGAATCGGGATTTTATTCAATTTTGTAGGATGAAGTAACAACGATTTGCGTTCACTATGCGTTTTTAAATATACTCGTAGGTATATGAAAGCCTTCCAACTAACATGTATATTTTTATAGCAAAACACCTTTTTAATGCGGACTGGTTTCGAAGTCTCTAGGTCGTGATCGAAGGAGGTGTATTGAAATTTTCCGTCATGAGGCCCTTCAATAGTATTATATAATTAACAAGAAAACGCTTTGTATAAATCCCTAATTTGTTGAATTAGTTATTCATCTCACGTATTTTTATTTTTTGATTTTGTTAATGTCTAACAATACTTAAGATTTTTAATTTTTAGTATGCGTTGTAACCGGATGAAGGGTCTGTTGGCCTCGAAACATGTTGATAATTCAATAAATTAGTGGTTTATACAAAATGCTTTCTTGTTAATTAATTATACGGGGTGTTACAGAAGTAGTCCACAATACTTTACAGGTGAATTCCTGCCTTGATTATCAGTCGGAACATTTTCAAGCAACCATGACCAATAGTTAAAGGAGATATGCGACATTTTTCATATTACATATAAGTTACTGTAATGTTAGTCCAACGTTTTGCAAAAAATAAGTAAGACTAGCAATTGGCGAAATACAAGACGAAGACATAAAATTAGACAAAATACACGAAAAACACCAACACAACACTAGAATGGCTCAAAACTATCACATAACACACGCCAAAACAAAAACAGGACAATCCCGACTAATTTGCAACCGACTAAAACTATACAATGACCTGCCACAACAGACCAAACAACTGACCACTTACAAATTCAAAACAGATGTGACAAAAATATTAAAACTCGGCCAACTATAAAAAAATGACTTCATGTAAATGAATCATGTAAAAATGTTATCCATAAACCTCTTAGGTTTCCATTACCTTTTAAAAAAATATAAAAAAAATTATTGAAAAAAATTCAAATTTTGATATTGCATAACTTCATAACTATTGATATTAGGACATGGTTGCTTGAACATTTTCGACCCATAATCAAGGCGTGAATCCACCTGTAAAGTATTGTGGACTAGCTCTGTTACACTCTGTATAAATAATGTTGTTGAAGAAGATAGCATTTCTTAAATCTCTAAAAAGGCCAGTCATCATCATCACTCTTGGCACTACAACAAAAATGCCAGTAAAATCTACTAAAAAGTCCAAAAATGGTCCTCCAAAGCAAGTTATCTCACAGATATTTTTCTTTATTTTTTTTACAAAATTTGTCCTTTCGATCTTTAAACATTACTTAAAATTATAGTCTAAGATAACCAAGTTTAAGGTAACAACGCTCTGTTCTCACGTTGTGAAGTACCTACCCCGGAAACCGTTTAATTTTTGCACAATTTAAAGCGACCCGTCATGAGATATGTAGTTGCTTTTTTCGTTTGTTCATACACAAAACACATTTGTAATTATCATTTATTTTTTGGCTATACATCTGGGAAAAGTCAAACTAAGATGTAGATTCGTGCGAAATCATGTTTAAAAAAACACGTCTAAAATCTCTCGAGTTTTTTAAAATAATAATGTAATTATCAGCCGTTTATACTGGTTCAAGTTGCCCTCTTTCAAGGTGAAATGAAAACACCATACCTTGTCTCAAACGCGTCTCGGCTACTTATTAGAATGTCTAAGTTAGTGTCAGTCGCCGCGTTTCTATTACATAATTTATTTCTACTCAATTATAGTAAAGCAATATAAATATGAACCAAGAATTCTAATAACTCAATATAATTACTCAACCATCGGTATAATGATTACAGAATCCCGTTTATTTTTCAGAAATACTATATTGCCAGCAGAATGCAATTAGTCTTAGCCGATTTAATGTTATTTTTGCGGTGTGTTGGCAGCCTGGTGGTTACTGGTGGTCGTAGGGCGTCCACAGCCAGTGGTTACCGTGCCGATTAGCAGCACAACCTCTCCATGTCAAAGTCCATTAAGCGCACGCCACAAATGTACGCGACACAGATGCGTACGTACGTGTGGGCGCATATAATCTAACCTCGATCACCTTCATCCGCGCGGACAGCGTGACCCCTGAACTTTGGTATAATTTTCCGACAAGATTCCACTGATATTATGCGGATAGTCTTATCTCCGTCCCTTGATATTTTCTTATTCGTTTTTCAGCTCAGATATACTTATAAATTAACGAAATAATTCAGAATATTTTTTGAGTTTGTTCAAATCTTTCAGAACAGTGCTGGATTTATGTCAACTGTAGATTTTCTCATTAGCGACATCTGTGGGGATTTAGAGGAATGAAAATGGCTTTGTACAGGCCGCATGGAAAGGCAGTTACAACTCGTATGTGAAAGCTTTCCACGCAATTTGAACATATATACAACTTCCAAAAAATGAATAAGCATGGTATATTCTATCATGGGTGGAAATGGTGAATGTTACATTGTGTAAAGTGATCACTTAAGCCAACCATAAGATAGGTCATAAGTCCTATGTACACCCAAATGACTTCTATACCTACTTTCCCATAAGAAATACAGTTTCGTCTCTGTGAGATATCTATAATATACGTTAATTAACGAAATAATAACTTACGTTATTTTTCGATTTATCTAGCTGTCCTTGCTGGTTTCGCATATGATTTCGGGATATTAGTGTACAAATTTCATGTTTAAAATCAGGAGTGAGAGGTATAATAGCATAGAATAGGCATAGCCTTAAACCAAATGATTGCATACCTCGAAAAATTCACATGCGAAGTTTAAAGCATCTTGCTGCCGCCGCCTCTCCGTGGACCATCAAAAATATACTACATAATATACCAGGGCTTAGCAAAGACGCGAACTGTTTAATGTTCCGTGATTTTCACGGGTGTGCGTCTATTATTTTATTATTAAAACTGATTAGATAAATCACCTGGAAAGATGTACAGAAAAAAATCATTGACTATTTTCGCAACCATTTTAAGATGAGACGTTGTTTTTGACATTCTTGATATACGAATAATAAAATCGCTGGCATAACTACTTTTTGTACATATTTTTTTCATTTTTGTTGATTTGTATATTTTTTTGTTTAAGTGGTGATTAATAATCATATTTTGTTGCGATTTCAAATCGACGCGAATAAAATTGAATAAATCAATATTATTACTAGTATATCTATACAAAAATGTACATTAAACGTTAGTCTCATTTAGAGAGGAAAATAGTGTACAAAGTAGAACTGCTTAAAAATTTCTAATTTATCCAGAAATAATTTTTCAAAATATATAAATATTTGACGAACACGTAATTCGTTTCATCACTGAATTTACTACCATGGAGTGAGTGTCAACTATTAATGGTCGACCGGTTTACAGTATACCTGTCTTTTTTTTTTACTACACCGCCCTCCAGAACTAAATAAGTAACTCTAGTACTATTATATTAATAATAAGCTTAACTATGTAAATATACCGATAAATACTTACAAAATTAATTTGATAAAGAAACGGTTTTATTGTACTGAAACGCTTTAGTTCAGTAACACTGCTGTAGACTTAACTAATGCCTGCGATTGTAGTTATATGTTAAAAATTGGATTAATATTTATGACTTACAATTGGATGATATAGGATGACTGATGTAAATATATATTTTTCGTTTATTTATGTATAAAGTACCTACAAAGGAAAATACAAAATTACAAACCAATAGAAAAGAAAAGAATAACAACAAAAAAATGGATTGGTACATTAATTTCGTCATCGCTGATATAGCTTTCATTCATTTTGATGGATTTAAAGCATGACATAAAAATGTTTTCTAAAATAAAAAGGTTGGAAATATAAAAATATAAGTAAATAATGTGTAATACGAAAATATGTAGGTAAGTATAAGTACGTGCCCGTCACTGCTCACCCAGAACACGTCCACCACATCTTGAATTCATGTCGAGACATGTATGGATGACCTAATTAATACCCTTGTTCGAAAATATACGTTCTGCTCTTTCCAGGGCGCAACATATATTTCAAGGACGTATTTATACGTCCTGCCCGTTCCAGGGCGCAACATATATTTCAAGGACGTATTTATACGTCCTGCCCGTACCCGATATTGTTTACGTATGACGTATTTATACGTCCCGCCCGGTTAAAAGGTTAATATAATATTTGATTGACGCTTATCATTAATTATTTTATTTTCGACAGTAATCAAAATCAATCGGTGTGTGGTAACAGTGGATAGATAAAAATTGTGACGTGATTAGACAAGCGAAATCAGCCATGGATTGATTTTGGGAAAAGTAATGTCAGTGTCAGTCGGTGATTCGTGATTACTCGTAACACGCGCTCCGTGGGTGGTGGCGTTTCGCTCCGGTGTCAGAACACTTCTTCTTACAGTGACCAGGATGACGGGATATCTGGAACTGGTTATATTTCTGATCATCATCTACTGGCTCTTCAATGACAGGTCGGTGTGTTTGTGACATTTGTGACGTCCACCATTTATTTATTATGATATTTGTGAAATATGTTTTTGTACATTTATTTGTTTGAAAGTTGTATGTTGAAAGGTAAAGAAAAAAACCTATAGAACACATTAACCAATTATTTAGTTCCATGTTCATTCTATGTACACTACTATACTTTATTGTTTGTAAATGCCCCGAGGGGCGTTAATAAAATAATTAAAAAAATAAAAATGTTCACATTACATTTATACTCTAGAATATACACATGCAATACCCTAACCAGGGTTGATAAAAATCATGATTTTATTTGATCTACATCAGATTTTTTAATTTTTTTTTTTAATATTCCAATCTTTTTAATTTGGAAAAAATTTGGTAAAAAAAAAAAAATAAAAAAAGGAAAAGAAAAGAAAAGAAAATAATGAGAAAAAACACAATATAATTATTGTTTATTTTAATTAAGTACCTATTAGTTATTCTTAAAAGTCAGCATTTTTTAAAAAAAAACATCATATTACTTGCCATATTTAACAAAAAATATTATAAAATTAACGAAAATCAACAAGATTTTCTAAAATTCAATCATTTTTTTAAAAAACACAGTAGCATTTTGTCATAGTTAACAAAAAATGAACAAGTATTTTCCTTAAAGTAAAAAAACCATTTGGGTTTCACCGCAGTCGCGGTCACTTATATTTACTTACATATATTAACTTTTTTTATTATTTTTTTATTTATTTAATTTATAGTACAAATACAGTTCTTATATATAACATATCAGATTAAAAACATTTTTTTTAAATACTTGGTAGTCATGTGACCTCATCAGTGAAGAGAAGCTCTCGAGTCTGATGAGGGAGCCACAGTTCTTATTCCTTGTTATAATATATATAAGGTAAATAAGTTATTTATTAATACAGTAAAAAAGGTAAATTGATAATGAAAGTATAGGAGTTATTTTGAAAAAAGCTATAGGTTTAAATGATTTATGAATTTAAGTTAACTTAGATGTTATGTTTTTATTGGTTTTGTAATTTGTCTGAATTAAATTTTTTTAAAAGGGAGACTAATTTGGCCTCCTTCTCGGTGCCTGATCTATTTCTTATTTTGCTGTGCACCAAATTGAATGCCGAAAATATTCTTTCGACCCCAGCGGAAGAAGCAACTGTACTTATCAGTTGCTTGATTATATCCAATTCTTCGGTTATACATTTTTTATATTATGTATCGCTACCCACCAATCAGTAGGGGTAGTTTTCTGTATGACTTGTTTATCGACTAATACTCCAGTGAAAGGCTCAACTTTTGCCGGGGGAAGTCCCTTGACAATTTTTGGCTGATTTGGTTGCAGTAAAAAAGTATTGATTTAAATCGAGTGATTTAAATCATATCAACCCTAACCATAACCAATTATTTAGTTATACATTTTTACATATTCACATTACATACAATATTCTAAAATATACACATACGCATGTTTATGCTAGAGCAGGTCGAAGACACTTGTAATTGGGATAATGGGCAGTCTTAATTAATAATGTATCATCTTTATGTATCATCATATATCCATTATTCTGTTAGTGTCTCTAATAAAAAAATGTGTTTTACCTCTTTTTTTCATCTTTACCGGGATCGACGCTAGGCGACTCCAAATCATTTTTGATGTCACGTCAAGCCGACTGTCGATCCCGGTACATTTCATGTGCTTGGCGAGAGCTTTACTGCCTTGCAGTTAACCATCGTATCAAATTGTCACATTAACACATCTTGTACGGGAATCGTAATGATACCTGTTCGCTCGACTACTATCTAAGTGCGGGACGGGTATTAATACGTTATGCGTAAACTTTTTGTTAATTGCAAAAAAAGGTAATAAAATTCCTTTAGGTGTCATATTTCACAGTGTAAGGCAGATATCGAATGGCTATAATATAGCAATAAAAACAATTTCGCGTTTTATTACAACAAAGGTTACCGGGGTTATCGGCGCCCGTGCACCACCCGCTCGGAGTTGTATCCCTGTTTTTTTACCCGCTGAAATTAAGATTAGCCCGCGAAAGTACCCGACGGAAATTTGTTAATACATCGACGCTCCCTACGTAAACCTGACGTAAAAGCTAACAAATACGCTCACTTGTATGTAGAGCTAAACTTGGAACAGCTCTCCTGTAAAATTGTTTTTTGTTGATTTCTCAGTTTGCATCCACGCCTATTACGTGAAAGACCGGGATTCGGTTTCGCCGCCAGGGAAATCTTTGATATTATTTCATTTATTTATTTATGTGATTTTATGTGGGGATTTATTTTACTTTTTTTTTACTTTTATTATATTTTACTTTTTATTTCTTAGATTTAGTAGCCTAAATTGCGAGTCAAAAATGATCAACCGAAAATGTCTTTTGCGTTTTTTTTTTCAACATTTCTGATTTATTTTTTGTTAAACGTTTCACTATCATCAAATTTACATAATATATCGCATATTAAATATATATAAATATTCGCTTTAATACAAGTCAAATAAAATGATCAACTAGACGAAACAAACAAATAGGTAATTGCATAAGTTATTTCGCTCTCATAAGTCTCAATATATTTTTTTAAATAACCCTTTTTTTTTAATTAACGTCAAATAATCAGAAAATAAATTAATTACTCGGCATACTCTACAATAAAATTATCGCGCCTTAAAATTATTACGCATAATAATATAAATTTAAGATATTAGAATTTAGCTAATTTATCAACAAACATGGCGTGACTGTTATAGCGATAAATTATACGATTATTATATTAAATAAACAGCGTTATAATTGTCGTAACTATCCCGATAATCTGTCTGTTGACCGCTAAGATGTCCGTTTTGTGACGCGGGGTCACGCGTTCGATTGTCGTCGGATTTAAAACACAATTAAAAGTTTACATCATAACCACGTGTTTTTTAAAGACATTATTTAATAATAGTCACTGCGTGCAATGGGAAAAAATATTAAAATATCATAACATGTTGTTGTACCATACAAAATCATTTAATTGATTTTTATCATACGTATTGTTTTTGTTGTTTAATTAGACGAACGAATGAATTTTTTTAATGATTTATGAATTTTTGATTCAATAAAACCTTTAAACTTAATTCATAAATAGTTGTATATTAACTACCGTAAACAATTTTTAAAAATGTAAATACTCGTATTATACAATAATATTTATTGGGTCTAAAATGAGATTATTTTTCTGTATAATGTACCTTCATTCATGCTAATCAAATCAATAAAAAGTGAGATAATTTTACATATATTTTTTTTAATTAATATGTTTTTAATGTTTTTAATTAATAAATAATTATATGTTATAAATTAATACGTTATAAATAATTCCCCTGTTGTTCTTCGAATAGCAATAAAGCATAACAATCAATCGCTTAAATATAATATTGCTTCGTTAATTTTGACTTTTGTCAGATGTCTTAATATTACTTATATAACGTTAACTTGAGAATAAGGGGGAATGTCATATTTGCATATTTTTATAAACTTTTATTTTTATTTTTTTTATTTCAAATAATCCTTGATTACAATATATAGGTACTTAATAATAATTTAACAATAGAAATATAAGATAAGATTACACATTTTTTTTTGTTGTTGTTAGATTTGTGGATTATGCCACTCTACTAGGCTACGCCTGTCCCAGAGTGGCGTTATAGAACACAATTATAATATTTTTTTGAATTCGTCAATAATATTTGTTTTCATAAGGTAATAATTATGTATCTACAAAGTATCAAGTGCAATGTTAGTGATAGGTTGAGTGAGTCATAAGTCCAAGTGTAATTATGTGTAGAATATTGTTTAATGTAAAAAGGGTTAAAGTTTTGTTTAAGATTATATGTTATTTTCCTTAATTTATTTATTTATTTATATAGGCATATATTTTTATTTATAGACATTATTATCCAATTACAGTAAGTAAATTTTCAGTTGCTGTTCTACCTTTAGAGATAAGCTAGTTATTTACTAAAGCTTTTATTTTATTAATTGAGTATATTCCGATTGTCGGGAAGTCTGTTTTAAATATGTGAAATATTTTAGGCCCTATGTATGAGTAATTTTTCTATCCATGTGTTGTCTTAGTTTTTGGTATTTCTTCATTTGTGTGCTTACATCAAAAATTATATTTTGATTGAAGAAATGACTCATTTTTAAATAGAGATGCGAGCACGGGATACGTGTCGCATCAATATTCTTACTATGTTAAAGTTATTTTAAGCTTGAGCGCCTACTTATGCTAAGAAAATAGGATTGTTATTGTTCTGGAATGGGGCTCGAACCACCGACTACTGTATCTCTAGGCGAGAGTCATAAACATTACTCTGAGTATATAAATATTATTTCAACCATAAATTCCCTTAGATTCATTCGTTATCATCGTCCGTTTCTATTCATTGCTAGATGAAGGCCTCACAGTGTCTCCCGCTTTCCTCTGCCCGAAGTGTGGTGTTAGATGGTTTTATAACACCCACGAGTTTTGGGGCTTCCTTTCGGTCTCTTGATTTCACTGTATGGCTGTTGTCCGACGATTTTCCGTCATCCGAACGATGTTCTTACGCCGACCTCAATTTACATATTACTACAGTTATGAGAAGACCACAAATTGGTGCATTTTTAACCCTTAGCACTCGAGTGCCTCCGCTATGGCGGCAACAAAATAAAGTCTTATTTCTCAATATTTTTTTATATTGGGTTTTTTAGTTTTCAATATAATTTAACCAGAATCATATTAGTACAATTAAATATGTCCTCAAAAGTCCCGACCTGTTTGCTCCTTACATCCTGTGTATCCTTTGTGCCTTTAGATCGTGTTAATGTATTGAAATATTACTTACTGTATTAAAATATTTTGGTGGTTTATGTATATTTTTTAAATAATAAAGAAGTAAACTGACGGAACGATGAGGGCAAAATTTTGGATGGCAGCCGTGCGGCCCAATTCTGCTTTGCATTGCTGGGTTGCACGGTTGCCTTTAGCATTAAAAAATGCCAACCTGGCGGCGAATGAGTAGGACCGATGTAGGAGCTTTTGCTTATAAAACGGTCCTGGGTAAGCGGTGGATCTGCCCTTCATTATCAGTACAATTAAATAGCAATAAGTTAAGGAATTTTATCAAGAAACGAGAAATAATATACCAAAAAACTTCGAGTGGAAAGGGTTAAAAATAAAAGCAAGCGTTTTTTATTAAATGTGTGATAATGGGGTTCTGTAAACATATTTCCGAAACGTTAAAAATGTTGAAATGTTTTTCAATTCTAAAACATCGTCGGTTTGGTAATTTATTAACTGATTAAATAATTTAGTTGTGTCGTTTTAGAAAGATAAACGTATTTAAAGTATATGGTACCCGATTAATAAATTTTAATTTCTTACCTTTTTATACAAAAATGTGATATACAGGGTTATTTGGAAAACATTAATAACCTCGCAGGACTATATTCCTGCCTTGATTATGAATCGAAAATGTTCAAGCTATTATGACCTAATATCCATAGTTACGGAGATATGCGACATCAAAATTTGCATTTTTTTTCAATAATACTGATATATTTTTTGTAAAACGTTGGACTATCATTACAGTAACTTATATTGATAATGAAAAATTCATTCGTTTCAATGCAAGTTAAATAAAATGATAAAAACCTTGAAAAATTTCCGATTGGAATGTTTTCCAATTGGAATTCGAAGGTTTTTATTTTTTTATTTGACTCGTATTAAAGGGAATGAATTTTTCATATTCGATATAAGTTACCGTAATGATGGTCCGACGTTTTACAAAAAATAAGTCAGTTATATTGAAAAAAAAAATGCAAATTTTGATGTCGCATATCTCCATAACTATTGATGTTAGGTCATAATAGCTTGAACATTTTCGACTCATAATCAAGGCAGGAATATAGTCCTGCGAAGTTATTAATGTTTTCCAAATAACCCTGTATATGAGAATAAGTGCTGAATTACAATCGCATTACCAAGACATCGTCTTAAGCCGAGTGCATCTTTTTTCATACCGATTTCTACCATAGAGTTATTCCGCATCAACACGTACTCACTCCTTCCTGTAATTTTCTGGGCAGGTAGATTGCGGCTCGCAATGTTGTTACACTTTAATATATTTCCAGACCTATGATTTTCCCCCCGACGGGAATATTCTTGTCTTCAATTTTACATCAGAATTACGAAGTAGCCTTTGACTTATTTATGCGAAATATGTAACTCCATTAGGAATAAAAGCCTACTAGAATATTTTATTAGTCGTTAATTTTTTTATGTGAGAATTTTTTCGATGCGTTTTTTTTAAATAGTTTTTGGCTAACTTTAATTATGTTATATGTATGATGAAATATTTGTACGTCTTTGGTAATAACATTGGGTTAGGAAATTTGTATTTTCTTATGTTTATCTATACAGGGTGTAACATAACTAGTCATGTATATACAGGTTTATTTGGAAAACATTAATAACCTCGCAGGACTATATTCCTGACTTGATTATGAGTCGAAAATATTCCAGCAAGCATGACCCAATATCCATAGTTATGGAGTTATGCGATATCAAAGTTTGCATATTTTTTTCAATATTTCCGACTTATTTTTTGTAAAACGTTGGACTATCATTACAGTGACTTATATCGAATATGAAAATTTTACTCCCCTTGATACAAGTCAAATGCATGATTTTTATCATTTTATTTAACTTGTATTGAAACGAATGAATTTTTCGCAATCGATATAAGTTACAGTAATGATAGTTCAACGATTTGTAAAAAATAAGTCAGAAATATTGAGAGAAAAAATGCAAACTCTGATATTGCATAACTCCATAACTATTGATATTAGGTCATGACTGCTTGAATATTTTCGATTGATAATCAATGCAGGAATATAGTCCTGCGAGGTTATTAATGTTTTCCAAATAACCCTGTATACAATAGTCATATATACGAGTATATCTAGTATACATGACGTTCAGGGTAATAGAGTGGGTTGAAGCTTACGGTCGCCGAGGGGCTGGTAGGAGACAGATGTCTCGCGAGAAACATACGAGAGTGGACCGGTAGAAGCGTGGAGGAACTATTCCGGGCAGCGCAGGACAGAGAGACCTTCACTAGAGTGATCGGGGGGGACCTGATAGGGCATACAAAGAAGAAGGCTTAGGGTCGTATTCTGGACGCACATGTTTAGAATTTGAATCCTGGTCACCCCACCACTATCCATTTCGAATTTTGCTCATTTGTACTCTAGGACTATGTGGAAAAAAAACATCCCATCCCCCGATCCTTTGGTCCTCCCCCGCCTGCACCCAATATTACATACATCGTTGCTCTTCCCTTTCAACGATACACTTTTGTATTAACTTCTTCTTCCAATATAGCAAATTTATTTTGTGGTAACATAATTATAATTTATATAAATTAACTTTGTTAAAACCACTTATTTATTGAAAAAAATTTTCAACATGTTTCGAAGCTAATGGCTTCTTCGTCAGGATAACAAAAATAATATTTTGTTTACCCTTCAATTTTTGATTCTGATAAACATTGGAGGAAAATTATATTTATAAATAATGAAATTTCTAATTTAATAGTTAAAAATATTTCAAATGTTATTCAACCTCCTTTTTATACTAATAATAAATTTTAAAAATACATATTAAATAATAAAGATAATAAAATAAATAATAAAAATAAGGATAATTTTTAAAAAAAATCGGGTGTTTTTAAATTAATTTGTAATGATTGTGATTATATTTATATAGGAAAAATGTGTAGAAATTTTGAAATTAGAGTTAAAGAACACTTAAGGTGTTTAAATAGTAATAATTATTCTGAATTTTCTAACTATGTTTTGGCTATGGATCATTCTTTTGATATTAATAAGGGTTTACAAATTTTACATACAAATTATACAGAATCACAATTTGATAAATTAGAAATTTTGGAAATAAGACAGAATGTAAATAGTAAATTGAATGTTATAAATAATCAGGACGTTTTTGCAAATAGTTATCTTTTAAATTTATTTTCATGTTTGTTACTTTATATTATCATTTTCCATATATAACTTTATAATATTTTGATCTATACTTCGATTTTTAAATATAATTTTTGTTATCCTGACGAAGAAGCTATTGGCTTCGAAACATGTTGAAATTTTATTCTATAAATAAGTGGTTTTAACAAAGTTAATTTATATCAGTTACTTTTGTATTATATTGAATCCGTTACAAATTTTGCTCAAATTCACACTAGGGCCCTGAGGATCCTCCTCTGTCTGGACCAAATACATACGTCGATACTCTTTTGGGCATATAGCATTATACAAAATATTCAAACTTTATAATTCTACGGAAAGTAATGAAAGACTTTGTATCGAGCAAATGACTCAATAGAAAAAGAAGTTTGTTAAGTTATATAGAAAAACATATTTACGTAGTCATCATGATCATCATCATGTATTTATCATCATAAATTTCATCACATTTAAATAAATTAAGTATAGTTTTATTTTCACCATCTGTAAGGAAAATCGTAGAAACATTTTTTTTTAAATTCAATACTCAAGGCTTAACTTTTAACACTGATTCGTATTTTTGCTTTTCTTACGAGATTTTTTATAATTATTTTACGGAGTTTACGTCATCGGAAGACAAAATTGATTGCTTTTGAAAAAACTTTTATTATTTAATGACACACGTTTTTTGGGGTTTAGAATTTTGGTTTGAGCTGTACAAAAAAGCCATATAAAAATACGGATTCCCGTGATCGATAAAAAATACTGTGTTCATGGATACAAAAATATATTTTAAATGCTTAATAACTGAAGAGCGAAAGGGTGTGAGTAAATTCTTTGTATTTATTAATTATTTATTTAAAATCGTTTTTTTACACAAAACGTACTAACCAGCTAACCAACACGCCGCAGGGGTAGGCAGAGAAAATGGAACGCCCCGCTCTACACGCCATTTTTGCCTAGTCCCCTTTCACCAATACGGAGCTTTTTAAAAATATCAAAAAGGAAAAAAATGTATTTTAAATTTTAAGCGATTTATAAATGACCCAATTATAAATTTTTCGCATAGAGTATATATATCTGTTCAGGGGGTATGTATCTTTCCAGCAAAATTCGTTACGGAAACCTCATTAGAAATAGCGCATTAGCGAATTTCGTAACACTCGTACCTACTCACGCCTACAGGTATCGGCATCAGACGCCTCCAAAATGTTTTATAAATCAAAAAGATTTTGAAGCGCTGAATATCGAACCCACTCAAGATAAGCTAGTGCCTACTCCTTTAACGTGCTGCAAAATTGCCATGCTCTTATTTTGATTTTGAAACGTTAGAGTTTAATATATTGGTTTATATTTTTAATACTAATTTTTCAATATACATGAATAAATTAATTAAAAAATATATTTACCTCTGTTGAACTTTACACGTGGGGTATAAAAGCAAAGGTAGCAGTATCTAAAAAAATTGAATGCCGTCATCGAGGATTACTAATTTATAATGTACTGAATTCTAGATTTTATAAGAAATATAGCCTATAAATGTATAGCAAACATGATTTTGGAAGGGATAGATATATAAAATCTATAATTCAGTACATTCTAAATTAATCCTCGGTGACTGCATTCAAAACATATTTTTTTATTTTTTTGATATTGCTGCCTTTGCCTTTATATCCCACATGTGAAGCTTATACAGGGTTATTTGTAAAACATTAATAACCTCGCAGGACTATACTCCTGCCTTGATTATGAGTCGAAAATGTTCAAGCTATCTTGACCATTGACTATTAATATCAATAGTTAAGGAGATATGCGACGTCAAAGTTCGCATTTTTTTTTCAATATTTCTGACTTATTTTTTGTAAAACGCTGGACTGTCATTACGGTAACTTATATCGAGTATGAAAAATTCACTCCCTTTAATACAAGTCAAATAAAAAAATAAAAACCTTCGAATTCCAATTGGAAAACATTCCAGTTGGAAATCTTTCATGGTTTTTATCATTTTATTTAACTTGCATTGAAACGAATGAATTTTTGTAATCAATATAAGTTACTGTAATGATAGTCCAACGTTTTACAAAAAATAAGTCGGATATATTGAAATAAACATGCAAACTTTGATGTCGCGTATCTCCATAACTATTGATATTAGATCATGATAGCTTGCACATTTTTGAATCATAATCAAGGCAGGAGTATAGTCCTGCGAGGTTATTAATGTTTTACAAATAACCCTGTATAAGTTGTATATGCTTAAGATATTTGCATATTGCTATTTTTCCACCTCATCGATACTGATCCCGCTTATTAAACGGGAGATTGGGGTTCGATTCTCTACTAGATGTATTTTTAATTAATTAACTAAAATTTTAAATATTTTTGCGGACAGAAAACATAATTTGCAGAGGTGATAAAATATATTGTGCAGATGACGTGTGACGCGTTTTGTAGATACTTTTAGGACGCATTTATCCACAGAATTTTATTTTTTATTTTTAAGGCTGTAACTGTCCGTAAAGCCAAATTACTTTAGCGAAACTTCACAAAAATACATGGCGCGTAAAAATCACATGGATGTAATTGTGATCACCCCGGGAATTGAACCCGGAATCTCCGGTGTGAGATGCCAGTGTCGTGCCCATTGGACTACGAAAACTTTTCCAGAAGTAGAATAGAACCGGTACATAAATACATTCTGCACTTCCTTCCATTGTTTTCCGTCAGGGGGTTGAGATTGAAAATAAACGTTTGTTATGGCGGCATTTAAAATATTCAGATGTTTTTTTAATTATTAGAAAAAACTATATGTTGTTTATGTTATGTTGTTATGTTCTAATACTTTACCAAGCGAGTGTACGTTTTAATTTGTATATTAAAAATAAATAACAAAGTTCCCTGTTCCATAAAAAAAGAAAGAAAAAACCAGTCCTGTAAACAGGATTTTCATCAAATATAATTAATAAAAATGAACTTTGTTTTCACCACATTTGTATTGAAAATATCAACACATTTCAGAGCCTATGGCCCCTCCGTCAGGATACAGTTGTATACTAACAAATAAAAAATCGAGGTGTAGATAGTAAAAATTATATTTATAAAATTAATAATAATTAAATCTTCATTAAATGTTTAATTTTATGTTTCATATTTTAAGTCTTTAAAATGTAGGTTATCATGATGATAAAGTCTTTGAAATGTATCTTATAATAAGCCTCTACAATTGGGATTATTATAGTGTTGAAATAGTTGACCTCAAATACAGGTATCGATAATTTTGATCTTGACAATTTATTGTTTTTTTTGTAATCCTATCGTGTATTGGACACATACCACGAAAATGGGTGCTTGTTGAGTTGATATTTATCATACTACGTTATATATGGGGTGTAGCAGTATTAGTGCAGGTAGATGGCTTCCTGAAAAAGGTTCAAGCAACGATGTTCTAATTTCAATAGTTAGCGCGATTCTCAATTTTTGCAAAAATTTGATCTGTAAATTTTTTTATCTTTTATTACAGCAGACAAAAAATTGGTACACTCACCCAACAGATTAATGTATTTTCTAATCACTGTATCTTTCAATCGTACACAGGGTAGGAAAAATATTAAATAGTAGGTACGTTTTATTGCAAACTATGCCTGTCTCAACACAGGTTGTTTTAGTAAAACAGGCATATTCCAACCAAAATGGTTTATTTCACTTTGTATAAGAATAAAATAAATAAATATGTATTATCACACTACGGCGAAAAAGATCTGTTTATTCTTACATGTGCAGTGCTTCCTTCATATTACTAACGACGGTCGTGGTTAGAAAAAAAAATTACAGTTCTTAAAATGTTTCAAATTGGGATTCAACATACTACCACTAAAAATGTCTATTGATTGATTGGTTAGCTTAAGTGGGAATACCTACCTAGACATTTCGGAAAAATCTATTTGTAAGTTTTTGCATTTTCTTATGCCGCGCCACATGCAGGTAGCTGCCAGCCGGGCTCTTTCATAATATAAACTTTAGACACATTTTTATTATGTTTGTGAAAAATGGTCCACGATATGGGAATTCAATGTAAGGTGGAGGACTTATATTGCAAAATTTCGCGATTTATTCATTACTTAATTTTCAAACATGTTTTACTCGAAACCATTTTTTAAATATCGGTGACCAAAATATCTCGGCAACCAATGAACCGATTAACTTGAAATTTCTAGTGGTTATTTTATATTTATAATTTGAAAATGTTTTTGTTTTTTTAATTGTGATGATTACGGATGAAATGAAAGTGGTCGGAAGTTGAATATTTTTTGATAAAAAAATTTAACATATTCATAAAAGTATGTACTTTTGTGTAGACATGATACCAATACTATAATTCATACAGGTTTCCTTAAAAAAAATTCACAAAAATTGCTTAAAAAAAACTAATTTGTAAAATGGCACAATGCCAAACATTGATCAGAAAGATTTTTTCCAACTGTCGATCTGTCTCCTATAGGCGACACTGGGTCCGAGGAGGATAATTGTCATCCTAATTATATAATTGGTATTGCATTGATGGTTTTGCACGGATCCGGAACGGAAACCATACGATATGTGGTTGCAGTTTTAATTGGCATTACGAAACCCATCTGCTTCTCGCCCCGCCACCAGGCTAACGAGTGCCTCGAGTTACCGCTGTCGTCGTTGTGCAAAATTGTACTTTGGTCCGAAACCACAACTCGTGGATAGGTATCTCGGTATTATCTTTCCTGCGACCAGACAGACATTGAAAAAATGAACTCTCGATACTATTCTCTGATATGTGATATGTTGATTTTATCGCGAGAATTGTCTGGCCGGCTGTAACCTTGCTCTGATCCGCTTTGCGATGTTTAAAATTATACAATAAATTCGTGATTCGACACGTCAAAAGAGACGTGTTGTTTCCTGATGATTAAACCGAAACACACGTGTCGCTGAATATGGAACGCGTTACTCACGTGTACACCACACGAGGGATGTGAAAGCAAAGGCAGCAATATCCAAAAAAATGTATTCGAGATTTTATAGCATGGTGTATGAGCATATCAGGGTTAGTTTAGAGTGGTCCCAGTACTGAAAAGGTGAAGGATTCGAGACTAAAATGATTTGTCCATGAATGAGGCATCCAGATCATGTAGCGCATGCCGCACTCAAAATACAAGAGACGAAAAGAGGCGGAGGTCGACACAGCGCCACATGGACGAAGCGACGGCTCAGAACAGGGAATCCTGGAAATGAAAGGAAGGAGAGCCGACCCCATATGAAATAGGAAGCGGGTGAGGAGGAAAAAGAAGGTTTAGAGATTTTGTAGGAAATATAGCTGTCCCTTCCAAGATTATGTTTCCAAATCACTGTTAAAAGCAAAGACAGCCTTATACCCTAAATATCCTTGTAGTGAAAAAAGCAAAGGCAGCAATATCTACTTCAACCAATCAATCCACAAGGATGTGTCACATGAGAAAATAACCTTATCACATTAAAGTGAGAATTAAAGTCTACTTGAGACTATAACATCATAGCAAAATTATATAAATAGCAAAAGCGGCATTGTTCACTATTAGGTAGCAAATACAGCAATAACCCTATTTGAAATTTAAATATTTATTTAAACATCTAGGTATATAAAAGACCCGTTCGAAAAACATATTATAAACATATATAATTTTTCTGTACTGTCACTGAACTCCTAAACGGCTGGGTCGATTTTAATGAATTTTTTTTGTGTACGAGTGGATCCCTGGATGGTTTAGATTCACAACTGGACCCGGTAGATGGCGCTGCAGTCGGGTTCCAGGATTTATGCCGCCCAAACGAAAAGCCAACTTCGGGCAGGACAACGTAGGTCGGGTCCGCTGGTTTTATGTAAAAATCAATCTCACGCTCCCAACTACGCGCAACGCAATAGAAAGTTGCGGCGTTTTTCTTTTCCGCCCATTTCTTTGCGCAATGTGGGTGCATTATTAAGCAGGCTTGTGTGTCGTAACCCACCATTTTCCGCTCGCTGCTCAACCGGTACGTGGAAAATGCAGTCGGAGAATGCGGCCATTAATATTTTTATTTTCTCGCCGATCGATATTACGGCCGGCGTTATCTTCGAGTGGATGCGCGCAGCTTGCTAATAACTGATAAGACAACTGAGGAAAATTAGCAAAATGTGCTCAATAGGGGAGGGTGAAAGTGAGTTTTTTTTTAATTAAGTCTGTCTTGTATTACTTAAATATTTTTTTTTTTGTAAATTAATTTAAAATAAAACAAACAATCGGCCGAATTCCAAAAATAGCAATATTGGAATTTTTAGATTGTTATCCCGACACTTAATAGACGAGAATAAAAAATAAAATAAAAACGCGATGTAGGTGTAGATACATCGTGTTCGGTGTTCGACTAGGTACTCGAATAAGGAGATTTGTATATTTTCACTCATCTCTCTCAAATTTAATACCTTTATTTGCGGTGTCCGATGTCTGCGATGCCTTTATAAAAGTGATTTCTCCGATGCCTTCTTTTCCAGGCGCTCTGGTCTGACAGAGCTTCAAACGGACTATCGAAGTACGTATCGCAAACGTTACCTCACAATTCCCATGATTCGAATAAAATTACATACATGGATAGGTTTATTTCACATTCATAGGTGACAACTTTTTATAGTGTTTACAAAATTATGTAAGCATGTTTCATTGTTGCTGAGGATCTTGGCAGCAAAGTAAACACTACATTCATTTGACGCCATGCATGCTACACTAGTATTTTACTGTATTATAGCAGACAGTGCTCTTCCAGTAGTATATGTGCAAGAATATTTATTATTTGTATAAAGTATTTATTTATATATATTATTTATATAGTATTGATGCTGTAGAAAAAAGATTATTTCATATGCACTTATTAATTTCTTCTCCCACAGCGTCCTGATGTAAAATTATGGCAAAATTGTCATTGACGGATAACTGTCATGTCGCATTGTCGCGTTGTCTCCCTCTCTTTATCAAGTCGAAACTGAAAGAGACAAATACCGACGAATTCTTATATTCTCTATATTTATTATATTATATTAAGTGCTGTGATAACAATCTTAAGATCCCTAAATTGCTATTTTCAGAATACGGCCGAATATATGAATTGAGGGTGTATAAAAAAAGTCATACTTAAAAAAAATCAACATTCCCCACACAAACAGTCCAGTCCCAAAGGTGGAATCTATATACGAAAGAGTATCAATTATGCAACTTATCAAAGAAAACGATCAGGTAAATTTCGAAAAAACACAACACCAAGATTAAGAGACAATTTTAAAATCCCAAAATGCAATACAAAAAAATATCAACAAGGTTTCATATACTCAGGCATGAAATTTCTTAACAACCTTCCAATCGAAATGAAAAAGATACAGGATACAGAACAATTGAAGAGCAAATTGAAAGAACATCTCTATGAACTGAACTAGACACCATTACCTTCAAAGTCAAAGACGCTCACTCTACTACTTCATCCTAGATATATAATATAATATAAAATAATTAAATGTAAGGAATTACATATAGAAATTCACAGTTTCTTGTCCGAGCACAAGAGCAATGCTCTTAAATGGAGAGGAACTACGAATAACACAATTGTGTAATAAATATTATTGAACAATAAAAAATAAAATAATAATAATAAAAAAAGGCAAAGGCAGCAATATCTCGCTGAGGTGTGTCAAAACAAAATAACTGTCAATACTCATTGAAATTTCTAGAAATATCCTAGGGAATTCTCTTAGCATAACAACCGTAACACTCGTCCTTTAATTTGTGACGTCAATAATTGTAAACAATTTTTTTTGTGCCAATTAATACATGTCGAATTGCATCTATACATTAAATGTGTGGATGTTGCTAGAGCAGACCGAAGACATTTGTAAATTGCGTATTGGTTTAAGCTTGAAACAAGTATTGTATCGTTTTTCTTATGAGAGATGCCTTGACGATTCTCTATACTTGAATGTTGGGGTGACAATCATCAGGATCTTGTTATTTTCTGAATATGGCCGGGTTTCTCATTAAAAATAAAATAACCATGACCAGTCTCTTGATATTTTTAAAACAGTAAATAGATAAATAATTGTGCGTCCGGTATTCCTCGTATGTGTGCATCCATTCCCAGTATATTACCCCGTGATAAATCAAACAATAATTTCGTTGTCTGCCCCCGTAATTTTGTGTAACGTCCGTAATTTCGTTCGAACGTTTCGGCCGGAGATGGGGCTTGAACCCCGGGCCTGCAAACCCGAAACGGCCGCACTACGCATGTTGCTAACAGTCTCTGTGTGGACGGCCAAAAATATACTATTAATATATACTAACTAGGGCTCGGCAAAGACGCGAACCAATGATCCGTCGTATTTGACGGGATAGTTGTGTGATAATACTTCTTCTTCTTTCTCTTATCCCATTTCATTTAGGGTCGGCTCTCCTTATTCTTTTTTTCCACGATTCCCTGTTCTGGGCCATCGCTTCGTCCAACTGGGCATTCTTCAGGTCCTTTACCACACTACTCCACCATGTGGAGTAGTGTGGTAAAGGACCACCAATTATTTCATTTTGTTGTAATTTTGTTGCTTCTTGAATTTCAGACATAATTATTTTAATTTGTTGTAGTTTTATTGATTTTTGACTTTCATATTTGATTTGATAACTATTATTTCATTTGATGTAATTTTGTTATACTTTATGTTATTCACTTAATGTTTTATTTTTCTTTATATATCACGTTATTAATTGTTTTTGATAGAATTATACCTTATCTCCTTTTTTTATTATTACCTATCAATCTATACATCTTTCTATACATTGTTTTTTAATGGTACGTTGTAGCGTGTATTAAATAAATAAATAAATAAATGTGGCGCTGGGTCGACCTCTATCTACCTCTTTTTATTTCTTGTATTTTGAGTGCGGAATGCACTGCATGGTCTCCATGCCTCATTACATGACCATATGTTTTATGTTAATACATAAAAAGTTACGTGATAACACATTAAAATAATACTTATTATAGAAGTTAAAAGATTGGCCGATTAGACGAATCACATTGCTGACGCGTGATCGCTGTATTCGTGTAGTCATGAGTCATGAATGTATTCATGCAGTCTGTAGTCATGAAATGTCCACATTTTAAATTTCTGAAGGTTCAATCAGATATATGTTTGATGTTTACACGATCGCTTTACTGATTCGGTTACAAACCGACTCGCGCTGGTTTGTCATCGAACTAATTAACGGATCGATAATATTATGTCTGCCCTAAAATTATACAAACAATTTTGTAAGTAAGGCCACCACTGCAACAGTGTGCTGAAATAATCGAGCTTTTAATTCTATTTTTCCATGGTTTTTATCAAAGACTCAAAATTGTCCTAATTTTACGCACTCTAATTAATATCTGCTCGCGTTATGGCGGACGAAATATTATTCTAATTTAAAAAATGTCAAAAAACATTGGCAGGCTATGCAGTCTCGATAAATAAAGTGGTTTGTATCATTGTTAAACACGCAAAATGAATATAAAATTAACAACCGACCAAGATCTGAACCCACGACTACCGTGCTGCGAATGTGTCTCGAAGACGTGCCAACATTACCCTATTATAAATTGTACAATACCGCGTGATGGCGGTAGTACAGTATAGGACTAGCAGAAACTAATCGGTCACAGTTACGTGTTTATTGTAATATATAATAACGTACACAAAAATAGGTTTCTCCCGCGACCGTACGTCTTCCCGAGCAAGCCCGTCAGTCTGGAATCTGCCTGGCCGCGTTCTTCCGTACCGTCTCCCGCGACCGGCACATCTACACGCGCGCACGCACGTACATCGAGATACACGACAGACGTATGCTGCGTCTCCCAACCTGAGAAAAGTGAAGAATTGAGCGGTTTGTGTCTTGGCTAAAATGTAGAGCATCGTACGACGGTGCTATGACACGACGTTTTTAGCGTTATATCCATATTCTGGATAGCAAAATTATTTTATTTTTAATAAAGCACATCGTGTTAATAAATAAATTAAATGTCTTTGCTTTTTGCTGTCGTCCCCGGGTCAAGAATTCTATTATTATTAATTTACTCAGCAACTGTTTCCGTGATGTAATATTATGTCTAAGCTAATTATTAGACTCGTAATATGATTTTCATAATTAACGTGTATTATATATATTTATTGAATAAAAATATTATTATTATTTTATGTGTTTAAAGACAGTTTGCATCATTAGAAGGATATCATCAATAAATTAATTTTATAGTCAAGTTATTTTTTAGTAGAAATAAATAGATTATTACTAGCACAAGGCAAAATATAGTCGAGGAATTCGAACTCATTAACAGCTATCATAACACTTATAACAATATCACATTCACCAATTCTTCTCCTCTCCTCTCAATATTCCCGTTTTAACCACCCTTCCACTTTACACCAATACCTCCGGTTCCTTTTGTCAGGACTAACTAACTACCTAACCACCACGCCGTTTCCCCGCAGGGGTAGGCAGAGAGGATTGAACGCCACACGTTCCTATCCTGGCACACCACTTTTGCTTCGACCACATTCATACATCTTCTCATACAAGTTCTACGATTGTTGCGGCTTTTAACAGAGCCATCCTCAAGAACTTGTAGTATCTTGTAGTTCCTTTTGTCAGGACCTGATTAATTATTTGTATTTCCACCATTTGAATTTGGTTAGTTTAATACTCCACCTATCGATGGAGAGGTTCTGTCACTCTCGAAACTCGAATAGTGTAATAATATATAAATCGGCCCCAAGGAAATATTAAGAAGGGTGTAGGATTAAAGATTTGATATGTCGAGTACCCTGGTTGTGAAATTGTTCCTAAGATGGCGCTATATTATTTTTGAAATGTGTGACTTTTTCTGCTCACTTTTGCAACAATATTGTGTCGGCATGGATGCTATTGGGCGATCGGTTTTTTTTAAACGCGATGACGTCATATCTTGTTATCAAAATGTGCATAAATATTTTATATGTTTCAAACATACGCAATCATTCACAGTTATTGTTTATATTATGTAGTATTTTTTATGCGCAGAAATAACGCCCTCATTGCGATCACTCATAGCAAATAATATTTTTAAAGTACGAGCGAAGAGACAATGAATGGTAAGGGCAATATGTTAGGCGGGTGTTGAAGACGTCAGGAACAGAGAGCATTCAATTTCGATTATTTAAAAAGTAACATGGACATGACAAACTTACATATTACGATATTAAATTTAATCAATGTACATTAATGAGAATTCTTAACAAAGATGTAGGAGAATCCTGCTTCGGAAAATTCTGTCAGAGATATGGAACAGATCAATGTCCAAAGTGATATTGTATATAGCTCTTCCAATAGGCATAACCTTCAGAAGGTTGGTTCTGCATATAGGTACAGATACACATGCTTATTTTGAGCATGCCCATTAGCATGCTTATTTTAAGCATGCTCATTTATTTATGCTCAAAGCTAACAAACAAATGCTTATTAGTGGCATGCTCTTGTCATAGAATAGAGAGGAACTCTAGTTCAAAATTGAAACTTTGCAAACTGAAATAGAAAATTCAAGTGAACCAATAAATCAAAATAGTTCCCAAGTTTCCATCCGCACATTTTAGTTTTTATAATTTTTATTGTAAGATTTGAATTATTCACGTCTTTTAATAAAGTTTCATAAACATTATTTCTTGCTATATTATTTTTACATAGCGGTGACCGAGTATTCCACAGACATTCGTGATTCCTATAATAAGTCACGAAAAGTAATGTTTTATCATCTCCCCAACGCGCCATATTTGTTTCATCTGTCGCGGACTGATAATCGATACTAGCCGCGAATGACATTAGCATGCTCATAATCAGCAAGCCTGTTCACACATGCTCAAAAGATACCCCTTCTCATGGTGAATGACATTAGCATGCTCATAAATCAACCGGCGGTTGATTTTTGAGCGTGCCACTAATGAGCATGCTCATTACTAGCAAGGTCAATATTGCGCATGCTCACGTGCCACTAATAACCATGTGTATCAGTACTTTATTGGAACGTGAAACAATCTATGCTGACGCTGTCTAATATTAATTATCAGGAACATACAAACCAACGCTCCGCATAATTTCAGGATTATCATCAGACCGCGCAACAATCGATAAAATACGTAATTAAATAAATACACATTCCTTCTAGTCTCCAAACTATTGCAGCCAAGAGTACCCTGGAGAAACTCGATTGGGTAAAGCCAATAATAATGCCCGTACTCTCTCCTCATGTAGAGACATCCGCGAAAGACCTGGCACGATCTTACTTTTGTAGGGCCATCTACTATCGGATGTCGGCGTTCACATTGGCAATCGTGACTCTATTCACTGCAGCACGGAAAACTCATTCGAGTTACGTTGGCACCAGTCCCTCAAGTTACGCAGCCCTTTCTCCACTTGTTTTCCCTTGGCTGGTTAAACCTATAGTTCGGTCCTTTCACAATATATCCGAGATACTCAAGCTCTATTACCATGATGGTTGGCGGAACTTCGAAGTTCTTTATTACACAGGACTTTCGGAACTCTACCCACCCTGAATGCTTGCGTCTTCAGAGCCACATCTCAAAGGCCTCGACATTACGGATTAATTCTTGGTTTGGTAGTGTCCACGCCGCCACCCCACATAAAAAAGAGTGGCGAAAGTATACCATCGAACCACACGCATTCTTAATTGCAGGCTTAGGTGACAGTTAGAGGATAAAGGTCTCATTCTGAGAATCGCACTTCTTGCCATCTGTATTCGAGCTCCTCTTGAGATGGATCCCATTTCTCGATCATGCACTCGAGTACTTATATTGCGTGACTCTTTCAATTGGTTCATTGTCAATGATTGTATTTGGTGTAGGAAGCGATCTTTTTGATACTATTAAAGTTTATTTTTATGGGTGTTCATCTTATGTGTTACTTGATTCATTTTTTTTTTTTACCAGTTTTTGAAAGTCACGGGCGCTGTCTGCACTGTATCTGCGTAAGTCTAATAGTCTTTAATGCTTCACCAATATCCCCAGAGCCGTGTCTTAATGTAGAGCTTCTTTGAATATTGACTCGTAATACAGTTGGAATAGCAGGGGTGATAACATACATTATTGTCTTACACCACGCATAATCGTAGTCATGATCGCGTAACCTGGCATGATCAGTTAAGGGGGCACACCTACCTAGACATTTTGAAAAAAATCGATTTTTAAATTTTTGCATTTTCTTAAAGCTTGAGCTCTTATCTGGTGAAAATTTCAAGCTAAAATTAAAAAATAACAAAGTTATAGCTAATAATAGTGGCATCTCTTTGTTTATTTTCATATATTGCTCAATTTTCAAAGCGTTTTACTAGAAACCATGTTTTGAAAATCGGTGACCAAAATATCTCGGCAACCACTGAATCGATCAATTTGAAATTTCTAGTGCTTATTCTATACATAATTATCTATTCTTTGTCGTAGGATTTTTTAAGTGACTAGTTTTTTTTAATCGGCATAATAAACCCGAATTTTTCCCTAAAAACGCTATTTTAAATTCAAACGCCCGCCATTTCAAAAACCCCTAAGCCAAAGACTAAATTATAGCCTCAAATTTCATAATATCTTTGATTTTTTTTAGTGATTACAGATGAAATGGGAGTGGTCACCGCGGACTTTTTTCGGTAGTCGATATAACCCAAGAATTTTCCGCCAATGTTGAATATTTTTTTTTTTACAAAAGTATGTACTTTCATGTAGAAATGATACAAATACCATACTTTATATAGGTTTTCTTTAAAAAATTCACAAAAATCACCCTTTTTCGCGCTTCGTAGATCGATATTCTCCCTTAAACCAAATATTAGATGTGGCTCTGTTAAGCGCTTGTTCAGACACAGCGGGAACCGTGCCGATTCAGAATCGCATGAGATCCGTGCGGGTCTCATTTACCTAGGTTTGTATGTGATCGTTCACACACAACCGTGCGGTTAGTCAACCGCTGCGGTGCCCGCAACCCAACCGCTAGAAAATAGACCCGCACGGCGCCCGCACGATCCTATTACTATGGGGCCTTACGAGAGCGTTCAGTCGCGTTGCGGGCACCGCACGGTTTCATGTCACAACAGGAGCACGCGTGGATTATATTCTCTTTTCTATGGTTATGGATCGCTTTGACACTGAATTTTTTATTGATGAAGTGGAGAAAAGACCTGTAATATGGTAGAAAAGACCTGTAATAGTGTGAGGATTACTCAAATATGCCAAGAACCAAGCTTGGCAGGAGTTGGTGAAGATATTTGGAAATGGTGGAAAAAAAGAGTATTTTAGAGAAGTAGGTATTTATTCACCAAAAATGAACTGACAGAATGATATTTATGTGTCTTGCCATGGAACACGGCCGTCGTTAACAAAGTAATGAGCGAATATATCTCTGATATTCAAAGATGGAGAACGGCACCAGAACTGTCAAACTGACGTTTATTTTCGCGCGCACAAATCGCTTATTAACCGCGGCTGTGTGAACAGATGACACGAATCGCGTGTTTGGAAAAGCGATTCTGAAACTGAACGGTTCCCCCTGTGTCTGAACAAGCGCTAAAAGCTTCAGAAACCGAGGAGATGTGCATTTAAGATGTGCGAAACGCGACGAGGCAAAAGTGGTGTTTAGTTCGATCATTACGGCGAAACGGCATAATAGTTAGTTAATTCCTACTTTAAGAATAATACATATTAATTGATAAATAAATACATTTGCCTAACTCCCGGGTATCTTATCGTCTATCATATTATGGAAGATGTAAGTGATTCGGAAGCGTCACTTAGTTTGGTAAGTGGTGCCAATCTCGCAACAAAGCCGATACGGCGGGATCGCTTTATCGCCGCACAAAGGGAGCCGTGCCCACTGCCATTTGTTCGCGTCTGTGATGCTGAGGCCGTTCTTGAATTGGGTGATGCTAAATATAATAATCGGCGTGGATACATCTAGACGGCGGGGTTAATGCCTCGTCAGGGCTGCCCTACACCATCTGTCGTCCGACTGAATCTGTCAGGCTCATTCTGTGGGCGCGTTTGCTGCCTAGGATTTATGAAACGAAAATATCCGAAACGCAAAACCGCCTCCGAAACCGCAGTTTTCATTTTCTAAAAAGTAGCCCATAAAAACCAAGTTTTTACAATACTCCCTTTCTTATTTCTACCAGACGCGTCGGAGTCATTACTCAGTTGTATGAAAAAACCATTTGAAAAAATTTAAAAAATCCAAAATTATACCATAATTATTAAAAAAAATTGACGAAAATTTGGTAGATCATTTTGATCGTCGCCACGAGTGTGCTTGCAAAGTTTCAGCTCGATTGGATCACGGGAAAAGGGTTAAAAATCGATCCAAAGTTTTTGCGTCAGACAACCAGACAACACGAGTTAAAATAAAGGGAGTAAAAATGTCTCAAGTGCCTTGGAGAACCATTGGGAGAGAGGCTAGTGATCCCACTGAAGGGTGAAATAAAAGAAGCCATTAACGAAGTGAGGACGGTTCCAGAAAAATCAAACGGTACAGCTCAGTTGACGAAGCAGGAATTAGCGCTATTAAAAAAAAAGTGATAGGATCAAAAAGTCTTAGACTAGGAGCCATCGACCTCCAGACTTATGTTATAGTATCAAACCTGAAATATTTTCTGTAGATGTACACTGTAGTAGGTAAGAATGTATGTATATTATGACATTTGACTGGAGATTTTGACAGATAACAGGTGGGTAATACAGGTTCAAAAAAATTCTAAATTGATGCCTGCTACGCGATACTGCAATTTCCGGAACTGGTTGCAGGCATCCGGTAGATTTCCTCCGTTTCTGTCTTCTTCTCGGTCATCTCTGTCACGCACAGCGCGTGTCCTGTTATCCGTCGTTTTTTATGCGCAATACCTCTTATCGTACTGACGAGAGGTACTCCACGTAACAAAGTATAACTCAAGTGTTTGTACAAAGGTTACTTTATTAAAAAATCATTATTTATTTATCGTGGTAGGTACTACATTTAGCGTTGTTTCTCGGCATTTTAATTTGCCAGACATTCAGGTCGTTGGGAGTGTTTTATTTTGCGCAGGCCCTAAAGAGTAACTTAGGTGTGTTAAGAATAATACAACAAGAAAGAATAATTTTTTTTTTTTTTTTCATGTTAAGTAGATACTTTATATTATTCATTTTCCATATATAACTTTTTAAATATTTTGATTATCTATACTACGATTTTTAAATTTTATTTTTGTTACCCTTGAAGAAGCCATTGGCTTCGAAACATGTTGAATTTTTTTCAATAAAAAAGTGGTGTTTACAAAGTTATTTTATATAAATTAAATTACATTAAAAAAAATTAAAAGATAAAGAGTTTGATGGTTGATAGTTTGATGTGTGATGATTATTGACAATTTGTTTTATTATTAATTTATCATAAAAAGTGTAATTATATCATATTCAAAATGTTTATAATTGTACTCTAATGTCACTCTAGGACAATCTATAAGGATCAATAAGGACCTGTTGACGGTCTGTTTGTTAAAAATAAGAGTTTTTAATATACATAGTGATAAAAACTATGAAAAATTGTCGGAAACAAGTGACAATCAGCGTTCTATGACGAATCGTTTTTTTTTTCGTTTATGCACTTTCACCGTTGTTCGCCTCGATTCTCTTCATATGCAAATGATGTACCGGGCCCACGGGACAGCCAATCACATCGCCGCGCTGATGACCGTACAACAGGAACGTTGTGGTGGAACAATGGTTTTCATTGGCGACAATTGGGAGAGTGCCGCTGCCGCGAAATTCGTGAATAGAGCGCCCTCTCAACATCCGACATCTCATAATACCAGGACTATGTGTGAGATCAGGTCCCGCGGTGGACGCCATTCATAAGTTTGCTGGCGTGGCGCAGGCCGACCGGATCGAAAGGGAACCTGGCTTACCTGGATACCCTCGAGCTGAACGCCACTCGTTTGAATGCAGTGGAGATGAGATCCCTCAGACGTATGTGTGGCAAATCAATTTATGAAAGAGTAAAGAATGCTGATGTTAGGAATGAATGTAAAGCTGATCTTAGCATAATTAATAGAATTAAAAAAAGGGTCGCTCAGGTGGTTCGGGCATGTTGAACGAATGAATGAGGAAAGAACGGTAAGAAAGATGTATAATGCAAGTGTTGATGGCGCCAGAAAGAGGGGCGACCGCGGAAGACGTGGCTTGACCAGATACTGGAAGATGGTCCCGTTAGAAGCCTCAACAACCGGCGAGCTTGCGAGTTGTATGCCAGAACAGAAGAGTGTGGCGCTCTATCATCTCTGCCTACCCCCACGGGGATACGGCGTGATAGTAAGTTAGTTAGTTGAACGCCACTCTAGTAGTAATGGGTCCACTCAGGTGGTCTAACTACTACATCAATTGAAGTGTACACTTCACACCTTTTGAAGTGTAGTGCACACTACAAACTGCAAACACTTCAAAGTTATTACTTCAAATAGCACGCTTTATTTTAAACTGCATACTACAAATTACACATTTCAAATGACATACTTCAATTGAATTGTGATGTTTTTTATAATTGCAAAGTTTTGAATCTGAACGAAGAAATCTTTGGAAACTGAAACAACCGTCCCCCATGGTTTGAAAATTTTTGGGACAGAGTGATGAAATGTTTAGAAACTGTATTTTGGTGAGGTCATTAACTAATTTCCAACTTGTTTTTTCTTAGTGCGCTTGCGAAGTATATAATTTCATACAAAATCACATTAATTATGATGCATTATTCTAATTCATGTATTGTCATGTGTGCAAATTTCTGCCCAGATAAATAGACAAAACAGGTGAAGCTGTTATATAATATAAGCGTGGTAATATAATATGAAATACAACGTTTCCATCCATTTTTAACGCTTGTTCAGACACAGCGGGAACCGTGCCGTTTCAGAATCGCATGAGATCCGTGCTGGTCTCATTTACCTAGGTTTGTATGTGATCGTTCAGACACAACCGTGCGGTTAGTCAACCGCTGCGGTGCCCGCAACCCAACCGCTAGAAAATAGACCCGCACGGCGCCCGCACGATCCTATTACTATGGAGCCTTACGAGAGCGTTCAGTCGCGTTGCGGGCACCGCACGGTTCCATGTCACAACAGGAGCACGCGTGGATTATATTATCTTTTTTATGGTTATGGATCGCTTTGACACTGAATTTTTTATTGATGAAGTGGAGAAAAGACCTGTAATATGGGATCTTCAGTGTGAGGATTACTCAAATATGCCAAGAACCAAGCTTGGCAGGAGTTGGTGGAGATATTTGGAAATGGTGGAAAAAAATAGTATTTTACATAAGATTCACCAAAAATGAACTGACAGAATGATATTTATGTGTCTTGCCATGGAACACGGCCGTCGTTAACAAATTAATTAGCGAATATATCTCTGATATTCAAAGATGGAGAACGGCACCAGAACTGTCAAACTGACGTTTATTTTCGCGCGCACAAATCGCAGCTTTGTGAACACATGACACAAATCGCGTGCTTTGAAACGCGATTCTGAAACTGAACGGTTCCCGCTGTGTCTGAACAAGCGCTTACGATCATCATGAATAATCTCTACAATGTTAACGCCAAATCCATCAATAATATTATAATGCATCGCTTAATTTATTTTTTAATACTAAAAACGCGGAAACATATTCCGCATCCACCTACCGAATCGATATTCGTATGTGGATATTCTCTGTATTTAATATCTCACAAAACTGGTTTTAATTCTGACATGGCTACTCGCATACTACACGGCATTTAATCACGGCACTTTCGTTATTTAGTTTCTAAAATCGAGCCGTGGACATCGACGTCTATGTAGACACCATCGACATGACGGGTATTTTTATTTCGATACACAAGTTTAAAAAAATATTTCGTAATTGAAGATAAAAAAAGTTCTATAAATAAAATCAAGGTAACAACAATAACTAATAATATTAATACTTTACTCAAGTGCGTATTTTTTTATGATTTTTATCTCAGATACTAATATCTGTGATTACCTACTGATAACTGATGTTTTACTCTTAGCCTTTGTTCCTAGTAAATCTAGGATTATTCTGATAAGTTTTGTGCTGTGTTGTTGTTATTATGAATATGCGATTTAATTTCTATAACAATAATAGTTCGCGGTATCGCCGTAGTGCTGCGCTGAGGTATGTTTGTCACTTATATTTTTATCATAAAACCAGCTGTAACCCGTCAAAAATGACGTACGTTTACATGTCGGTTGCTAATTAATAAATATTTATTCATTCATAAAAAAATATTAAAAAATAACGTCACGGGCAGATAGATACAACGAAATTATTATTATTATTATTCGGATAATAAAATAAATTTTGTCACGTGGGATTTTTGTCATGGACATTTTGTGTGTTGACCAACTTTCCGTGGATCTGTTGTCGTTGGACGAAAAGTTCGCAGACCTTTTTTATCTTTGGGAAATTTTTTCTAGACCTTTTGTCGCTGTGCAAATTTTTATGGACCTTTTGTCGTTGGACCAAATGTTCTTTTATACTATTGTGGGATATCTTTATTCGGAGGCTTGTCGGGTATAAACAACAAGAAATTGCGTTCAAAAGGCACATGCATAACATTTTATAAGGGGTTCGCGACTTGGTTTGTAATATACACAGTGCCTCGTAGCTAAAACTTCAGACGAGTCTGCATATATTTTTAATAGAAATATTCTTTATACTTTAGCCGAAATGTCAACAGTTGAGGAGATAGATGAGAGATAAGCGACAACAAAGATTGCATTTTTTTTTCAATATTTCCTAGTCATCTTCTGCAAAACGTTAAAATATCGTAAAAATAACATAGTTACATTAATAATATTAAACATTCATTCGCTTTGATACAAGTCAAATAAAATAATGGAAATCTTTCAAAAAATCCGGTTCATATTTTGTGCACGGTTTTTTTAACCGCGATTATCATATCATTTTATTTAAAAAATTATTAATCAATTTATTTGACTGGTATCAAAGCGAAAGAATTTTTAATACTAGATATAATATGACACTTTCATGATATTCCAAAGTTTTGTAGATGATAGCAGGAGCGTGCAGTGAGAACAAGAAGCATGACTTGTAGTTAGGATATTAGGAAAAAAAATTGAAATTAAATATTTATTTGGCAGAATATTAGGAAATATTAAAATCGGAATAATATGTTAATTATTGTGATTGGAACGTTACGAGATATATCTTATATTTCAGTTTCTTTTCAAAATATTGTTCTCACTGCACGCCCCTGGACGATAGATAGGTCAGACATATTGCAAAAAAAATGCACAATTTGATGCCGTAACTGTTGACATTTCATTTCAAAGTGAAAAGAATATTCTCTATTCAAAATTTAATGAAGAAGACTCCTCCGATGTTCTTGCTACTAGCTACGAGATACTTTGCACTACGGTGCACTATGCATGCACGAATGATACTTTGTCGGTCAAGGTCGGCACGAACCGGTTGCGTAATTTTACTCTTGCGTACAAAATACATGCTGCGATGAATCTAAGTTAGCTTCTTGCTCAACTCCGCATTGTACTTTACACGTGTTCAAGACATATCTCCGAGAGCAATCTCGTCAGCGTATGCACGTCGTAAAAATATGGGATTTTTAAAAGAGTCGCTTATGTGGTTTGGTCATGTTCAAAGAATACATGTGCAAAGAATAGTAAGAAAGATGTATACCGCAAGAGTTGATGGCACTGTTATCAGAGGACGGCCGTAGATGACTCGGCATGACCAGGTTAATCGGATATTGGAAGATGGCGCTTTGAAGTGCCTCTAAAGTATCTGGACATACGTGTGTGGCACTCCATTCTCTGCGTACCTCCGCGGAGAAACGATCTGATGGTAAAAATTGGTGATTTATATTACTAAGTAATATATCTACATTTATCAACATGTAATTGTAATTTATTTAAAACTAAAAAGCTGTCTGTCTATTTTTCCATTTCCATTAAAGTATTATTGAGATTATTATATAGTGTTATATAGTGTTATTATTGAGTAGCTTGTTGTAGATTATTATATAGTGTTATATAGTGTTATTATTGAGTAGCTTGTTGGTCTTGTGGTTAGGACACTGGCCTCGTGATCCAAAGGTTGCGGGTTCGAACCTCACTCCAGACTAGCAAGTTAGTCCTATTTTCATAGCACAAGCGTTTAGCTTAGTTTGAAAATAGTAAGAATACTGATGTGACACGTATTCCGTGTTCACATCTCTATTTAAAAAAAAAAAAAAAAAAAAAAAAAAAAAAAAAAAAAAAAATATATATATATATATATATCGTAAAAATATATTAACATATTATTTCGCTCTCATGTATACGCATGTTAAAGTTGTTATTTTTGTTTTAATTGCCAAATAAGTTTTTTTTGCATATTATCTGAATTGTGGGGTATAAATGAAAGGTAGCAATAACCAAAAAAAAATTTTAAAAGTTTTGAATGCGGTTACCGAGGATTGATAATTTAGAATGCACTGAATTCGAGACATTGTGTTTCAATCCCTTTCAAAATCATGTTTCCTGTAAATTTACAGACTACATTTTCTATAATCTTCGACGCACTCAATTTTTTTTGCATATTTGCTGCCTTTGCTTTTATACCCCACAATTACTGCCCTATCCGATCAAAATAATATTATCTATAAATCTGTAATAACATGTCGTATATTCGGACCAATTAATAATATTTATGGAGATATGTTTTTATTGATAAGCATGTACAGTGGTAAATATTTGTCGTAATGTTGTGATTTTCTGGTATGTTTGGAACTGGATACTCACCACGACTCCATCTCTTCAGGTCCTGAACCATAGGATCCTGTAAATTCCTGTTATCACGAGCTTTTCGAGGTCTTCATTATTTCTTCATGCATGTTGTCGAAATTTTTTTGGTAATCATAACTCACTGCGAATAAAGACACAGACAAATATTTTTATACATTTATTTACAGCAGAAATAATTTGTAGGTGCATTAAGTTCTTGTAATATTGTCTCATAATATAAATGACTTTTTAATGTATCTTTGATAATATAAAATATCGTTCATATCCGTTCAACTTAAATACAGGGTATAACAGAGCTACTCCACGATACTTTACAGGTGGATAACGATAGTTGAGATATGCGACATCAAAGTTTGCTTTTTTTTCCAATATTTCTGACTTTTTTTTGTAAAACTTAGTTGGACTATCATTACAGTAACTTATATCTAATGTGAAAAATTAATTCCCTTTAATACAAGTAAAATAAAATGATAAAAATCTTCCGACCTTGGAATGTTTTCCGATAGGAATTTTTCAGACTTTTTACTATTTTATTTAACTTTTATTAAAACGAATGAATTTTTCGTAATCCATACAAGTAACTGTAATGATACTTCAACGTTTTGTAAAAAAGGGGTCAGAAATATGGAGAAAAAATGCAAACGTTGCTACTGGATATGCATAACTCCATAACTATTTTTTTAATTTTTTTTATTAGAGATACTAACAGGATAATAGGTACATGATACTCTGATAACAAACATTATAGTGAAGACTATGCCCATTATCCCAATTACAAGTGTCTTCGGCACGCTCTAGTAACATGTATTTTTGCAATTAATTATATTTTACATGCACATTTATGTATATTATATATTTTGTGTTTGAGTGTAGTGCGATTAGTATTTAATGAATGATTGATTTAATGGATCTATGGGTTCATGTCGTCGTTTAGAAAATGGATGTTGCGTATGAGTGAGTTTTTGAACGAAGATAAGGTGTCTGCAAGAATATTGATATTAGGTCATGGTTGCTTGAACATTTTCGACTCGTAATCAAGGCAGGAATCCACCTGTAAAGTATTGTGGACTAGCTCTGTTACATCCTGTACGTAATACCCCGTTATAACCGCGTATTGTGCTCGTACGTGCGTGTCGCATAGCAATGGTCATTTAAAAATAGCAAAACGTTGTACCGTGAAGCGACATCAGTTGTATAATTTCAGTCAATCGTTATAAACAAAGGCAAACTTCAGAATCTGTCGGGATAATCTATAAACGTTGAACATCGTTGATCGAAACAATAATTAAATAGATACTGCCTCTACTGAAAGGAAAAATGTTCAATTCGTAGAGCAATTGGAAAACATTCGGTTTATATATTAACTCATCAAAAATGACGTACTTTTGTTATATAATATGGCCGCCAGCTAAGGCTGCGAGAACAGTGCTTTCTGGAGTGGCGCAGCGAGTTTATAACGTTAGTATTGGACAGTATTGAATAGATAATTATGTTTTTTTATTCCTATACCTCATCATCATTTGTTGTTTTACATTACAACTGGTAACGTTAGTGACGGACATTGTCACACAGAGAATTATAGTATATTTTGATTGATACCAATGACGAATGCGGTTTAATAATGGATGTACTTAATAGTTTTAATTTTCATTCAACTGAAATATTAAAAATAAATCTATCTATAGTATTAAAATATAATATCTATAATATTAAAAATAAATCTAAAATATCAAAAAAATCTAATTAAAAGGTGTATTTTATTAAAAAGGCATAAAGTCAATATTTTCATTTTGTTTAATAAAAATGTTGAAATCGTACTAATTAGAAAACGGAATGAAATCAGCCTTTTAAACTATTTTGTTAATGGTATTTTCATCGATTTTTAAGAGTAGATTGATATTATAAAAACTAGTATTTTTCCGTCATTATATGAGTGTGTATCTATATTATGATTGCGCTCAAATATTTATAATTACGAGATGGCTTAGTTCCTTATTATTTTAATTCTCATATTTATTTAAATTATATGTAGCCACTTCTTTTTTCACTTGGGTATTAATTTATTTTTTGAAAATGGTATTGTGAGAATTACATGAACATTTTATTTTTCCTCGAACATTTTTTTTTTTAACTGTTAAATTCTTCGAATGATAATGTAATAACAAAAAGTATTTAAAAAAACTACAAGCTTTGTCAGATGTGGGGTTCGAACCCACGCTCCCTTTCGGGAACCAGAGCTTAAATCTGGCGCCTTAGACCACTCGGCCAATCTGACTACGGACGGTGGCGTCGCTATTCTCGCACAAGTACCACGGACAGTCAAATAAGTAATCGCATCGGCTTTGTTTGGGAGCGTTATTATAATGTTTTTTTTTTTTTTTTGTTATCGCTCAATTTATCGAGGATGACGTAAAGTGTTCCGAAATTACATACATTGCTCATCTGCTGTGTATTGTTTTTTTTTTATCCGCATTTAGTGCAAGGTTCAACTCGATAGCCGCATTGGCAACGACTTTAATTGTTTATATATAATATATACATATTTCTCTGGATCAAAGTTTATTGGTTTATCTGTAATGTGTATCTCCTTGAATTAAAGGAAACAAATCTTTAATTAAATCTCTTCTTATCTTGTTGTTATTTCTTTTCGTGTGCCAACACAACAACTTGTTGTCAACGAAGCTAATTTTTTTTTAGCATTTTTAAATACATTTGTTTCCAGCTTGTAAAATGATAGTTTTGTTCGGCGATTCAAGCCTGCAATTATTGTGGCATGATTCAGATGCGTTCAGTACAGTTGCGAAGGTCGCTCGTTCGCGCCTTGGTGATATCACATACATTCGTTCATGGAATACTAAAAAAAGGGTGATAGAGTCACGCGAGTCAAGACTATTAATTACATACAATTTAAATGCCAACAATTGTTTTAAAACAGATACAGGTGTCTCATTGCTAATAGCAAAAATTTCGGAGAAGTCTTCTTTATTCGATTATGAATAGAAAATATTATTCCCGTTTTGGGTTAATAAAGCTGCTTCTAAATTCATGAATTCTCACACTTATTTTTGCTTAATTTTCAATTTTTTTTTAAGTGGAGATGCAAACACGGAATACGCGTCGCGTCAATATTCTCACTATTCTCAGATTAAGCCAAAATACTGTGCTATGAAAATAGAACAAACTCGCCGGTGTCCTGGAATGTGGCTCGAACCACCGACCACTAGATCGCTAGACGAGCGTCATTACCACTACACCAACAAGCTACTCAACAATTCAATTCAAATTGAAAATATTTTGAGAGTCCCGTGTATTCTAGTATTTCTCGTCATGTCATGTCAAGCCAGTACTCGGCTATCTTGGCTATTCCTCCAATAGACTATAAAACTAACTAACTAACCATCACGCCGTTTCCTCGCATGGGTAGGCAGAGGTAGAAGAGGATTGAACGCCACACTCTTCTATCCTGGCACACCACTTTTGCTTCTGCCACATTCATACATCTTCTCATACTACGGTTGTTGCGGCTTTTAACAGGGCCATCCTCAAATACTTGTAGCATCTGATCGTGCCAGGTCTTTCGCGGACGCCCTCTATTCCTGTTGCCTTCAACACTCGCCTCATATATTTTCTTAACCATCCTTTCCTCGTTCATACGTTCCACATGACCAAACCATCTCAGCACTAAAAGCACTAGACTATATATACATCGTGTGTAATTGTTATTCATGTATAACGGCGAGTTTTTGTGTTTTAATTTTATGCATTGATTTATAATTTGTATATTAATTATTATTTACATATTATAAAAAAAAAAAAAATATTATTATTTAATTTTATTTACAGAAAATAGTTAGATCTGTTTTTTATATATATTTTTTATTTTTAGGAACCTCAATACGTTAATGTGTGTAACAAGCAATAATGTATAATATGTAGATTATAATAAAGATCCCTCCATTAGTTGATACAGCGCAAAGTGCTTTCCTCCACTCTTTGCGATCCTGGACCTTGTTTAGAGCGACGTCTAAGGAAGCTCCAAGAATGTCTCGGACTTGGTTTTTTTGGAAGTTATCGGAGATTCTTACTGGAGATCGTCTCTCGTTCACAAGACAAAATTAAGTCAAGGGGTTAACAACACCCCGGGAGTCTGAAAAGTTAGAAATTTGGTGGATTTTAACAAGGTGATCAATTATTAAGAAATATATAATTGGCACTTTACTATACAGGGTTATTTGGAAGACATTAATAACCTCGCATGACTATACTCCTGCCTTGATTATGAGTGGAAAAGGTTCAAGCAATTTTTTTTCAATATTTCTGACTTATTTTTTGTAAAACTTTAGTCATGGTTGCTTGACCATTTTTCACTCGTAATCAATGCAGGAATATAGTGCTGCGAGATTATTACTGTTTTCCAAATAACCCTGTATATTTAACCATGATAGGAAATTTAAAAAAAAATGGTTGCGCAACATGTCAATTATCTCAAATTTTCATAAATTTGTTAATATTAAATAATAAATTAAACACGAAAATATTTTCATAAAAATTTTCGAAAAAATAACGTTTTTTTTTTTGGAAAATTAGAAGTAGTTTGAAAAGAAAATTCTCACATTTTTTTTTCAAAAACAATTTATATACTTTCCGAAAAAATAACTTTTTTTTTTGTAAAATTAGAAGTATTTTGAAAAGAAAATTCTCACATTTTTTTTCAAAAACGATTTATATGAATAAATGACTAGTCGCATTAAAAAATCCGTATGCTACATCATAGTTATTTCATTTCTAAATAAGTATACGACCTTATTTTCTGTCTCGGACAAACGTACTCCGGATAATGTTGGATCTCAGTTACGGCGGAAGAGCTCCACGGGAATGGATATGACGCGGCCATTTTAAAAAAAAATTCAATGAAATAATATAAACTCTTAAAGAATATTAAATAAGCATTTAAAGCACGTAATATATAATACATTAAAAAGAAAATGATAGGGGGAGTAAGAATGGATGGGAAAAACTATACTTTTTTTTAATTTAATAATATTTGCGAGAGTTTTTTTCTAAGGGACTTTTTTAAAGATAAGCGGCTAAACTCTAATATATTAACTAAATGTTAGTTGTACCAGTATATAACCTCTTACTGAGATTTTTAGTCTACCGGTTTCGAGACGTACCCGTCTCTTTGTCGGGACAACCTAATTAACGTTTAGTTAAAATGCCTGACCTCAAAGTTAATGCTTTAACATTAATAATATTATACCACACTGTATAGTTTTTGAAGAGTATTCATAATTCGTACACACCACGACGTTGTAAACAGATGTTTTAATGAAATTTATCAGTATTTGTAGTATTTCGCTTCACTTTGCATTTAAAACTACATTGTTTATTGATTTCATAAAATCTGTTTTTCTTATTTTAACAGCTGATTTAGAAAATGTGCGGATTAAAAAAATATAAGCATTTATTAGTTTGGGTTCATTATCTACGTTTTAACAATAATATTATTAATTTTCGAGGACCGTTGATGGACGTTAATCTGTTTATTTTATATCTCGATTAAGTACATAAATTATGTAAATTAAATAGGTACACAAGCATGATAGCGATAAGGATATGTTTATCAGTTATATGTTTTATATTCTCATCTGTTGGTTATCTATGATTGCCGATACCTATCTAGAGGACATTAATGATATGTGTGTACATATTTACATTTGGCAACAATCAATTAATTTCGGTGTGATGTAATTTGTGATAGCTATTTAATTTTCTTCTTCAAAAACAGCAAAATAATTTTGTAACAGATTGCGTTTAATAATAGTTTTGATACAAAATTATTAGACATAGGTATGTTGAATAAAAAGTATAAGAAGTTTTTTTAAATCTTTTGTTTACCCTTTCAGTATTTGATACTGAAAAACATTGGAGAAAATTTGTATTTATAAATAACGAAATTTCTAATTCAATAGTTTAAAAAATCCCAAATGTTATGCAACCAGCTTTCTATACTAATAATAACTTTAAAAGATATTAAACAATACGGATAAAGATAACTTTTTTTTTAAATCGGTCGTTTATAAATTGTTTTGTAATGATTGTGATTATTTTTACATAGAAAAAATGTGTAGAAATTTTGAAGTTGGAGTTAAGGAACACTAGCAATAATTATTCCGAATTTTCTAACCATGTTTTGGCTGTGGATCATTCTTTTGATATTAATAAGGGTTTACAAATTATACAGAATCACAGTTTGATAAATTAGAATATTTGGAAATAAGAAAAAGTGTTAATAGTAAATTGAATATTATAAATAACCGGGTCCTTTTTAAAAATAGTTTTCTTTTAAATTTATTTTCACGTTAAGTAAGATTTCTTGCGTAGTACAATATCTGGTGTACATGACCGTACAATTTTCGGACATCCTCTGACTTCAACATTCTCATGGTGTATTTTCTCCACCTCTTCATGCATCCTCATCAGCATTCTCCACGCACCCAGACTTGTATTAAAAATCTTACTTCGCATTTTATTCACCGACCGCTCGAGCGCCACCTGTGAATTTTTGTAACAATCATTTTAAATTTCGTTTCCACTGTCGACGCTTGTGAACTGCGAACGAATTCCGCTGGGTACAAAAGGATGGGATCCCCACTCGGTATTTTCTTATCAAATAATAAGTTTTAAGAGTACCAACACTACATTTTATTTTATTTAAACACTTACATATAAGAAAATGAGCCACTTATCTGATCAGGATGAACCCGTGCCGAGATTAGTAGCTTTTAGTGATGAACGAATATTCGCATATTTTTGCATATTCGTATTCGCAAAGTTCGAGCGAATGTTTTGCGAATATGAACAACAGAAAAAAAAAACATAATATTAGGTTAATAAAAAATCCATTCATTTCTTTTTTTTAATATTAGGAAAAGTAGCTTTACCTCGTAATCCATTATCTTTACTTTACTTTATCATTTAGTATTATTTATTTACCATCTACTTCTACCTTGGGTAATAAAGCTTAAGATTCCAGATCACTACTAAATAACAATTAACTTCTCATTACAACTTAGAAAACAAAAATCAAGCAATGTAAACAAACAAAAACAAATTCTTCTCTAAAACTTTTCTTTACATAAGTTATTACATAAGTTTTTATGTTGTATAAGAAAACACTTTAAACAATCAAAAACAAAATTATTCTTTATGCTTCTATTAGATCAACTCGGATATTCTCGGAACAAGATGCAAACGGAACGCGCCTCGCGCGAAACTGAGCCGCTAAGCCATACATAATTGGCGCCAAATAAAAAAAACACAATATTCGCATTCGCATTCGCATTCGCGAATGTCGGTAGCACATATTCACATTCGTGAATGCTCAAAAACTGACATTCGTTACATCACTAGTAGCTTTACAACAAAAATGAGGACAAAATACTATATAAAATGAATTAATTGCTTAGATATTATAAATATATTCAGGAAACAAGTAAATATTATTGAATTCAATCGCAGATAAAAGAACAAAAATAAATTTAAAAAATATATAGAAAATTTTTAAAAAATCAGGTATATGTTAGCGTATACGAAATAATACAGTTTTATGAATACATAAATAAACTGATGTGTATTGTACAGTTGGATACTTCTGTACATTAGGGAGTGTCCATTAACTACGTGACCTGATCCAAGGGAAGGCGGTCAGAATCGTGCTACGTAATTTTTTCTTTTATTTGATTTGGTACAATTAAAACGATACAGAATATGCGATCGATAAATAATCAACAAATATCATTGTTTTATATATATTTTTTTACAATTGTAATATATGTTTGTTCTTATTAATTATGAAATTGTTCATTTTATACCCAATTATTTACAAATAGTTTTGGTAGGAGAAAACAGCACAAAATGTCATCTGGAATTAATAGGTAAAAAAAAACTATTTTCCACTTTTTGGGGGGGGGGTCAAAACAAAAGCCTCTTTAGGACTACATGGGGGCGGGGGAGGGGGGTTCAAAGGAGTTCGAGAGGAATGTATAACCTTCCATATACCTATGGTAACACAAGTCTCAGTAGACTCAATAGTTTACGTTATCTTCATATCTTGATCGCTATTTATATCATCGCACACTTCCTTCAATAAGCAACAGCAGACCGTCATGACACTTATTATTTAAAAAAATCATTCGCTTTGACACATTTTTGAAGGAAAAATTACGAATTTCTGCACGACTTCTATCATACGATGCTCCCACGTTTTACATAATGTAACACAAGTCAGATAAAAAACGTAAACTTTGATGTCGATTATCTCAATAACTATTGATGACACAGTTGCTTGAATATTTTCGACTCATAATTTAGGCAGGAATCTACTTTAAAGTATTGTTGACTAGCACCCTGTACGTAAACATGTGTTTGCATAAATAAAATAAAATTTATTTAGACATAATTTTACTCATCGATATTTTGTTATCTTGTGTTATAACATTTTTACATTCTGAGCAAAGTTTCACTCCAATAGTGCGTAAATACCACACACTCATTTTAAACGCACGGGTGGAATCATGACGGCGTTTTGGCGAGCAAATTGGCCAGTCAGCCCCCGCCGAGGTCGTCCGGCTCCCGTGGCAAGTCACCCGATTCGCTGAATTGAATTTATCTTCCATAAACGGCGACGTTAATTCGATCATCAAATTGGACCGAGAACTGGTTCGCGAGCGAACTGTCGGAACCGAACCGCCCCGCGCCGCGGTGACCCGGCCCGGTGCGCGTGCACCTGGCGACCGCGCGTGACATTGCGTCCAGTAGTCGATTTGATGACCCTATAAATAGTCGACACGCTTGTCTCGTTATCGAGATGACAGTGTCAACCAGCGAGCGTGAGTCAGCACTATGAATTTTATTTTATTCGCGAAATTAAACTGCTTAATAGCAACTTGGGAGAGTTTTATTTATTCAATTTCGAACTGAAAATATCCTTTAAGTAATGTTTCCCACTCCTAGTACGCACTCCGTGAAAATACCTTATTGTTTCTAGCACTCCCAACTATTGTAGTTTTAAATGTTAATTCCATATTTTGCGTGTCATCTAGTGAATAAGTAATGTAGAAGTGAAGAAATAGAAGCGCCCTTGAGGTGAGCACCCACGAAAACGGCGCTATACAAATGATCCAACTATTATTATTATTACATTATGTAAAGTGATCACTTAAGCCAGCCGTACGATAGGTCGTAAACCCTATGAGCACCCAAAAAAAGACTTTTACCTTCTTTCCCATATAAATACTGACTTCGTCTCCATGAGACATCTATAATGTATTTTGATCTTGATTAATGATGTCTTCCTGGAGATAAAATACGGTATTGTGTTCTTGAACAATTTTAACATACTCAAAGTGCTACTAACATGTTGAAGAAGGCTGTTAATAAAAACATTTAAAAATAATAAATGAAAACAAAACAATATTAAATTTATTTATTAAACCAAGATTACTTTTTATACATTATCACTAGTGATGCAAGGAATACGAATATTCGTATTCGCCGAATATCATCACGAATATTAAAAACAAACTATAACTGAACGCAACGCAAATTACGGTTTTGTTTTGCACCATGTATCTGACAACACCTACGCCCTCTATTATCGGGGATTCCCCTAACATTGAATGAATGGATTTGTTGAGTTCTCAAGTTGTCATTTGTTACTTATTTCACAGCATAACATGAGTTCTGTCATATAGTTTCGTTCTGTTATTAATAATAATTAGTAAGGTGCTCATTTCATGTAGTATTTCATGTTTTGTAATACGTATTGTTCGTTCCATTTTATTTCCGTTGTGTGTAAAAATGTTAACTCTTATAAAATAATTTCAAATTAAATCATGGCAAAAAACTGGCCCAGAAGTATTTTTCATTAAAGCCGTTTACTGTCGCCTCAGAAAGATTATTTTCGACCGCTGGGAATGTACAAACGAATAAAAGAAATCGCCTAACGCCTGAGAAGTTACAAATGTTGTGCTTTGTGAACAAAAATTTGCCGGTGTTCAATTTTAATTAATAAATCTCTTTGTAAAAAAAGAACAGTAGTGTATTATTTATTACCTTGTTGAATTATTCGTATTCGTCGAAAAGTAGGTTTGATATTCGCATTCGTATTCGTGAAAGTACTATTCGTTGCATCACTAATTATCACGTCGCAAGCATGATCTAATCAAATATAATTTAAAAACACAAAAAATTAATTGATAATTATTTTAACTTAATTGGTTACTACGGCAAACAAAACACTCAACTTAAACATAATTTATTTCGTATTACTATTATTTCATTTCATTCCGTTACACATTTTAGTTTTAAAGAAGATCGATCGGCAACTTGTTCACCATTGCGGCAAAGTATTGGACGTAATTGATTCGTTCCCAGTTATAAAAAAACTCATTAGTAATCCATGGATCTGGTGCACCTGGCTTTCGTGTGTATTATTCATAACCAATCGAGAATAATACCGATAAAATTAGTGCTATTCTGGTGAGTCACTGCTGTGTAATTTTATTAGTACAAGGTGCATACCGACTTTCGTTTAAAGTTCAGATATGTTGTACCAGTACACGCATAAGAAGATTCATTATATTTTTTTTGAGAATTTAATTCTCGCGTTGATGGGGCTAAAGCAACATTTCCCAAACTGTGGGTCGCAGTCGCAACACGTCTCGTCCGGGTCGTGTCGTGTTTAGTATAGAAAACGAAGCGCGACCGGATATTAATTAGCGTCTGCAATTTTCACTCATTTAAGGGGTACCTACCTAGACATTTCGAAAAAATCGATTTTCAGATTTTTGCATTTTCTTAAAGCTTGTTAAGGATGATTTTATGTAAGTTGAAAGTTTTCGCGATTTATTCATTGCTCAATTTTCAAACGCGTTTTACTCGAAACCGTGTTTTGAAAATCGGTGGCCAAAATATCTCTGCAACCACTGAACCGATTAACTTGAAATTTCTAGTGGTTATTCTATACATAATTATCTAGTCTTTGTCGTAGGATTTTTTTAAGTGATGTATTTTTTGGCATAATAAACCCGAATTTTCCCCAAAAAAACGCTATTTTAAATTCAAACGCCCGTACTTTTTTCAAAAATCTATATTTTCAAAAACTCTTAAGTCAAAGACTAAATTATAGTGTCAATTTTGATAATCTTTTTGTTTTTTTTTTTATTTATTCTGATTACAGATGAAATGGGAGGACCTTTTTTTCGGCTTTCGACAAAACCCAAGAATTTTCCGCCAATATTGAATATTTAAAAAAAATAAACATATTCTTAAAAGTATGTACTTTCATGTAGAAATAATATACCATAATTTATATAAGTTTTCTTAAAAAAAATCGCAAAAATTGCCATTTTCGCGCTTCGTAGGTAGGTAGGTAGGAGTTGAAAAATAGCTTTAACGCCGACTTCGAAAAAGAGATGAAAAAGTTCAACAGGATAAACTGTATTTGTAATCCATTTCAAGACAACATACCAACAGAAATGTCAACAAAAGCAAGTGAATAGCTTATTGATTTATCGGAAGATACGTCGCTGAAAAATACTTTTGATCGCAAGCAATTTGCAAAATTCTGGCTTTCAGTTTCTGACACTTATCCCTGCTTGTCTGACGAAGCCATGAAAGTCCTCCTCCCCTTCACTACCTCATACTTGTGTGAAGTGGGATTTTCTGTCATGTTTTCTATTAAGACTAAACACATAAATAAATTGGACGTATCGAATTCATTGCGATTAAAAGTGACTAAAATTGAAGTCGACGCTGTGCTGTTATGACAAGAAATAGGCAACAAATGCATCCTTCCTATTAAAATATCACATATTAATATTTTTCGTAATTAAAAGTTATATATGGACGTTTTCCTTTTTTTACTCCCTTTATATTAACTCGTGGCGTCTGCTTGCTTGCCGTCAACAAAAACTTTGGATCGATTTTTGACCCTTTTCCCGTGATCCAATCGAGCTGAAACTTGGCAACTAGACTCGTGGCGACGACCAAGAAGATCTATCAAATTTTCGTTAAAAAAAATTAATAATCATAGTATAATTTCGGATTTTTAGAAATTTTATTGGTTTTTCAAATTGGAATCATTATAAAAGTTTGTTTACGGCGGCCCGATAACGTCGCGGAATATTTTATAAATTTGAATTACTCCGTCGGTATGCATAATAGGTACTTCACTACGAATGTCGAAAATCTAAATTGATTGACAAATGTTTTTAGAATTTAATCTTCAAAGCATTTAGTGTCTTATCAAAGCTCAAAACATCTGACATTTTAGAAATATATTAAATTACTGTAAGTTTAGTGTTATGTTATATGTTTTAATTCGTCTTTAATTGTTGTTATATTTTACAAAGAAAGGGTGTATAATAAAAACTTGGTTTTTATGGGTTACTTTTTTCTAATTCAAAAATTCCTCCGTATAGTTACAATATGTATTGGGAAAATGTGAGGCAGGGTCCCAATTTTTTTTTTGTGTGTCGCGGTCCTATCGATTTTGAGAACTACAGGGCTAAAGGATTGGGAGCCTGAAAGCAGATATAAATTTAGTGATTTACTACGAGGATAATTATTTTTATTTATTTTTTATTAGCACTTAAAAAAGTGCCGCATCATACAAATTCCAGTAGAGCTCCTCCTCCGTGACTGAGAAGCAACTTTGACCGAGACAGAAAGTAAGGTCATGAACTTTTTAACAAATTAAATATTCGGCCTATTCTGAAAATAGCAATATTGCTATTTCGGTATCTTGACAGTTATTGTATAACATTATAATATCGTCAATATTGACATATTAAGTTTTGAAATTATCGAATTCAATCAATTAGAAAGCTCTGAAATGTAAACAAACGTTAAGTTATTCACAAATTGTGTATAATTTAACGTTAGTTTACGTTTAGAGCTGTCTGAATGAATTCATTAATTTTAAACCTGTCAAACGTCAAAATTGACGGCATCATAATGTTACACAATAACCGTCAAGATACCGAAATAGCAATATTGCTATTTTCAGAATACGGCCGATTATCTTCATCGCTTACCGCTTTAATGCTCATCTCCATAACTATTCCTATTAGGGCATTGCTGCTTGAACATTTTCCACTCATGATTTGAGCAGGAATCTACTTGAAAAATATCGTTAACTAGCTCTGTTACGCCTGTATATTATTATGTATACTAGATAAAAAATTTGCACGGATTGAACAAAACATTCTGCAGTTGGGTACGACAAACACACACACACATATATACACGAATAACACGGCGTGTTGTATCGTAAACACTTTTATCGTAATCTCACATGTAACATTTCCATATTATCTACTTGTTTCAACGTAGAAGTTTTTTATTGCCCATTAGGTTAACGTCTTTTGAAACACGCGTAATTTGTAAGTTTAAATACCTGTATCGTGAAAATCGCTCGTTTTCGTTTCTAAATTTGAATTTTAAAAGAAGAATTTTAAATCTCGAGAAGATTAATACATATTTTTTTATATACTTTTATTTAGCTTCACTTGTTTGGCAGCGAGAAATCTTCTAATCAATATTTGACCCACTTCCTGACCACAAATCGCTCCGAAAATTAAATTTGGCAGTTCGGTTGTCGTGTCTGACAGTTCGTTCAGTGCGAAGTCGGCCGCGAGCCGTGAGACGACGCCCAGTGTGGCCAATCGTGAGGTAATCGAAGCGATAAATAAAGCGAAAAATCGAACGGAGTACCTAAGTGGGGAAATAAACCAGAGCGATCAATGCGTGCGAGAATTGGATGGAATATTCTAGTGAATATAAATGTGATATTTGGGGCTGTAATTAAACGTGCTGAGTTTCCTTCTGGAATCTTTTATTGCGATGACAATGACCAATGGCGGTCGAGTCTCGATACAAAAAGCGCGCTCCCAAATGGCGCGCGTCCTTATATAACCATTCTCTCTCTCTCGTCTCTTTCATTCATCGCGACATACGTTTCTTAAATCTATTGCAATAAATGAGTGATGTAACGAATAGCGTTAAGTTTAATTCGTTTTAAGTGAGTTTGTACATTGAATAGTTAATTGATCATTAATTAATAAGTCGCTAATTAATTTCTAGTATTTTCCATTCCTCGTTAGCCACGACACGTGACAGGCAAATATTTTTTAATGTATGTCAAATCAATTTTATATACTTTTTAATCTTCAAAGTCAACAAAAAATATAATTTGTTAAAAAACTGACCAATAAAAACCAAGTTTTTACTATACTCCCTTTCTCATTTACTAGTAAAAATAGGTTTGGCGCTTAACCTACGCGTTGGGCTCGAGTCGGGCGACGCTACGAAAGCGAGTAATAAAAAAATTCGAAAAATCCAAAATTATACTATAATTATTTATTTTTTTAACGAAAATTTGTTAGATCATTTTTATCGTCGCCACGAGTCTGCTTGCAAAGTTTCAGCTCGATTGGATAACGGGAAAAGGGTGAAAAATCGATCCAAAGTTTTTTCGACAGACAAGCAAGCAAGCAGACGCTACGAGTTAAAAGAAAGGCAGTAAAAAGGAGCGTTTTACCCCCATCCTATCGGGGTAAGTGCGATGTACAAGTTATATATATTCAAGAACACATTCACTTTTGTAAAGTCGTAATTTTTCAGAACAAAGTTCTGTGAAATATTTAAATCAAATTAATTAATCAATTAGAAAGATATACAGAAAAATCTAATTCACGAAAAAATATTAGGTTACTACTGGGATACGAACCCAGGTCACCTCCTTTCCGGGGCCGGTGCTCTGGGGCCGGTGCTCTGACCACCAAGCTATAGCAACCCTCTATGTTTCCGTGAATATATCGAACTTATATGTAGTTCTTATTTTTATTAATTGATTAATTTTTATTTTTGTCCATTGAGCAATCCACCTTTTTTTTTTGATACGGTAGTTGGAATAACTTTGCCATGCCACCGCTAGATGGACGCCAGAATTAATTGAATAATTAATTTTATTTGGACATACATACCTTTATACAACAGATATTATATATATTCAAGAACACATTCATTTTTGTGAAGTTGTAATTTTTCAGAACAAAGTTCTGTGAAATTTTTAAATCAAATTAATTAATCAATTAGATTTTTCTGTATATCTTTCTAATTGATTAATTAATTTGATTTAAAAGTTTACAAGTTGTCACCAACACAAGTGTGCGACTGGTGCGTTACACCGCTTCGTGTAGCTGCGTAACGTGAGTTGCAGGTATAATTACACCGAGAGTCGGCGTGACACTTGCGTGACCGCAATTTTCCGCGCACCGAGAACCTCTCGCTGGTATCGTATGATGTTCCAGTGACCAATATTTGCGGTTTTCCCACATTTTCTATTTCGTTTAAAAGACGTTCCTGCCAATGGAGAGATAATTTATATTTTTTTTATTTATTTATTTAAAAAAATCCTTATTTACAAATAAAGATACTTAATACTAATTTAACAATAAAACATAAGATAAAACATAAGATAAATTACACATTTTTTTTGTTTTGTTTAATTTGTGGATTATGCCACTCTATTAGGCTACGCCTGTCCCAGAGTGGCGTTATAGAACACAATTATAATATTTTTTCGAGTTCGTCAGTAGTATTTATTTTCATAAGGTAGTTATTATGTATCTACAGAGTATCAAGTGGAATGTTAGTGAAAGTTGAGTTAGTCATAAGTCCAAGTGTAAATATGTGTAGAATAATTGTTTAATGTAAAAAGGGTTAAAGTTTTGTTTAAGATTATTTTTTATTTTCCTTAATTAATTAATTAATTTATATATAATTTATAATTTATATATGTATTTACTTTTTGTATACGTCGCAGCCATCTTGTTAAATTAGGCATCGTCTTACGCACGGCCTACACATACCAATCCGATTATCTTTCTTAAATGAAATTTACTATACATAGTACCAATGATATATTAAACTGTAGATATGTTACAAGCGTGAAATCTTGGCAACTCAAAAGTAAGGTGATTGCCTTACTTGCATTCGTTATCGAACGTACCTTCTTTATGATCGGGCGCGATGCTACGCCGAAAAAAGTCCCGGGGAAAAAGGAACAGAGTATCGTATATATATGTTATTTCAGTCACCGTGACTTCAAATTACCTGATTTTTCTGTCTACACACAGAGCGTGGTTTGTTGTCTCTTTCAATGCAATATTTGCTACGTATGAAAGCCCGCTAGTATGGGAATAACGTGTCTATATTATAATACGTCAATGCATAGTTGTATACTTTCGATCAATATTTTCGTTTTTTTTTACTAATGTTTTTTAGATATTTACGTAGTCTGCTGCAGTTGCTTTTTCCACACATTATTTTATTAACATTCCTACTTTTCAAAACTTCCGCCTATCTCACGCAAGAGCATTACATTCGAATAATATTATATGGGGTTTTATGTTATGGGGTTTGTTCCTTTTCTATGTCACATGGACATTTATCATCGGGACTCGTTTTGAACTTGAAAATATATTTTCGACAATATTTTTGTTTGTGTGTAAGTCTTGAGAATTCAATTACTGGATTTTTTCCGCAGTGGGATGGTCATTAGTTAAGATAAATTGCAGAAGTTTCACAGAGACGAAGCTAATTTTACGGGAAACGTGTATGGAATTCTTATTCAGTTCAAAATTCAAAATTTGCAAATCGAATGTATTGTACCAGGCGTGTATCAATAAATTTACGTTAGTTAGTGTGGTGTGTTCCGGCCGACCACCTTAACAAGAGCGCAAAGGGGCGCGGTTATAAAAGAGAAGAGCACAAGCTCGCGCTCTTTTCCGTTGACCAGCAGGCAGTTAGCATTGGGACTGGTTTAGGGTCGGCCGACACAAAGTATCTGAATATATAATCGCAACCTCCTGGTCTTTTATTTGATGATCGCATTCCGTAATTGGATACATCGCAATCAGCTTCTGGGTCATATTGAACAAAAGGAAACCGTTTTCACGGTAGGCACCGCGATTGTGAGTAAGTTATTATTAAGTACGACAGTTATTGTTATTAAGTATGACAGTTATTATTAACTAACCGGGGCTGCTCGGACTTGGCCCTTGAGAAGTGGCTTGTCTGATAAACTCTTATCTACTCTTTTCTACGTGTCACAAATTTAGCTATTATAGTGATTTGTTATTTACCATTCCCGCGTACAGCGCAGCGTACAGTCACCCGAAGTTGGCCTAGTGATTAAAGGTAAATGCAATGTAACTCGATGACCAGTTTCAGCGTCGTAGGCTGTTCGCCAGCGCTCGTCGCCGCTCTTGGAATTAGGACAAACGTTATGTTGCGAAATTGCACCAACAACCCTTGTTATATAATAAGGCAACTCCCATAATTTATGGAGGAATATACCAGTAGGTAATGACTGTTTGGAACAAGTAGATGTGTTTGTGTACCTGGGAAGTAGGTATGTTCGACAGAAGAGGGAATCTTGAGGAAGATATCGAGAGGAGTGCTTTAAAGCCATTGTATTCACTAGGGGACAAATCGAGCAATATTCCGCGCTGTGTGACGCATCAACATCTACGCTCATGTTTCGGAGACAATGACGCGGTCATTTGACGTGTAAACACCGGGACTCACAAATCACTTGTCGCGGAAATGTCGCCCAAAAGGGTATGATGATTAGTGCTGCGTATCTATTTATTCTAACGAGTTTATCGAAACGCAAGAGCAGAAAAAGGTGGTGGGTGCGAAAGTATTTACTGAAAATGAAGAGAAGGATGGATATTCTATTCGATCTTCGAATGTCTGACGGATCATTTGTCAATTTCATTCGAATGACACCTGATTTTGAAAATTTATTACAAATGATCGGGTCCTCCATAGCCAAGCAAGACACGATATTACGGAACGGTGTTTTATATCATATCATATAGCATATGTAACTGTAGCGCATGCGTGACAAATTCATTTATGATAGAGTAAATAATGAAGATATTCGGAATGTGTAATGTGAATGTAAACCTGATATAATTAAAAAAGGGTCGCTCAGGTGGTTTGGGCATGATGAGCGAATGAATGAGGAAAGAATGGTAAGAAAGATGTATAATGCAAGCGTTGATGGTGCCAGAAAGAGAGGACGACCGTGGAAGACGTGGCATGACCAGATTAACCAGATGTTGGAAGATGGTCCCGTTAGAAGCCTCAACAACCGTCGAGCTGTAAGAATGTGGATGAGGCGAGAGTTGTATGTCAGTACAGAAGAGTGTGGCACTATATCCTCTGTGCCTACCGCCACGACTTCTAATAAACATAGAATTCGTAAAAATTTTGTATTCTGTCAAAAAATTGCCAATTAGCTTATACCTACATATACAAAAAAATTATAGTCGACGCCTACTGAAAATATTTTTGATAGCAACATTTTAATTTTAAAAAACTGATATATTCGGCCGTATTCTGAAATAAGCAATATTGCTATTTCTTTATCTTGACAGTTATTGTATATAATAAGTTTAATGTTTGACAGGTTTGACATTAATGAATTCAAACAATTCGAAAGCTTATTATTCATAATTGTGAATAACTTAACGTTTGTTTACGTTCAAATGTAAAACGTCAAAATTGGCAGCATTACAACGTTATACAATTACTGTCAAGATACACAAATAGTAATATTGCTTATGTCAGAATACGGCCGATTTTATTGTGTAGTTGTAATTTTATAAATAAATTAATAATAGGTTTAAAATATCCATCAAAAAATAATATCTTTCTATCTAACAAAAATATTTTGTTCTCGCTGTTTCCCGGAAAAAGAAAGTTCCGGGTTCCTATCACGGTGGTAACAAAAAAAATCGAAACAATTTTTTTTCATGCATACACTAATGGAAGTGTTGACATTTGACAGGTACTTTAATGTTTCTCTATTTTTTAGTGTTGGGGTAACAATCTAACAGCTAACAAACAAAAGCCATTATTACAATCTTGCTATTTTAAGAATAAGGCGAAATGTACGACTTGAATTTTGATGATGTTTGTTTCTGGGGAATTTCGCTTAGGTTAGCTTAGGTTATGTAGTAATTATAATTTTCGATGTATTTTTGAAATTAGATAATAGCCAATCCACACTTTGAACTCGCAATGTAATGAATAATGAAAGTTAATAAGATATTTTTAGCGAAACCGCGCATTTCTCTAGCTCTTACCAATATTTCTCATTGTATTCCACGCAGTATAAAAGTGAAATAAATCCCTTCTTTTGGCGAGGAAACTGAGACACAGCGGAAGTATTTCCCCACTCGCGTATATTTAAGACACATTTATAATCTAATTAAAGTATTTCTTGTTCTTCTACCCCTTATCCTATTGGTTCGCGGTCCCTGTACCGCATAGGAGGTTCCAACTCTTTCTGTTGTGGGCTTCGCTCTCCACGTCAGCCCAATTTAGTTGCAACTTCGCTTCGAAGCAGGCCTCCAACTGTTTCCGCCAGCTCCTCCTAGGACAGCCCCTTGGTCTTCTGCTTTCCGGTCTCGTCTGGAATATCCGCTTTGGCAGTCTATCTGCCGGCATCCGCAATCTATGTCCCAGCCACCGTAGCTTTGATTTCTCGTTAAATGTCAATAAGGGTTCCACTTCGAGACATTCTCTCATTTGCGTGTTTCTGATTCTGTCTCTTTTGATAACTCCTATTCCTCGTATAAATCCCGTCTCGGCGGCCTGTAGCCTTGAGCGGGTTCTTTCGGTCAAGACCCGGTGCTCGTGGCCGTACACTAGGGTTGGCCTGAAAACTGATTTGAATACTGCCAACTTTGCTCGCTGGCTGAGCTCCACTTTTCTAAGTACGGGATAATACAGGGATCGAGCTACCTGGCTTGCGGCGCCTATCCTCCTATCCAATTCACCTTCTTGCTTTCCATCCTTAGATGTATTTGAAACTGTTCACCTGTTTTAGACGCCTTTAAATCTCCCAGTAAACAAAACGTATTATACTACATTTTACAATAGACGTTGTTTTTTTTTTTTTTTTTAAATTTCTTTCCCATCAGACTTTCTTCAAGAAAAAACGTCGTTTTATAATAATGCGCGACTTATACACTAAGACGTTATATAGTTTTTAAGAGTATCTATTTAGTTTGACCTTTTCATAATTGTTTCAAAATTTACAAGCTTGTAGTATTTTTTTAAGCAAGTCAAACGTAGTTGAACCAGGTGCAGAATCACAGAGTGAATTACGAAATTTTCGTAAGTTTATTCTTATCTATATATTTTGGTGGTCTGTGTTGTATCCTAATTTTCCTAAAGGCGTTCAACTCGGTTCAGAATCACACTCAATGTTCATTTTTACACACTTTTATTTATTTATTTGGCTTCACCTGTCTGTTTGTCTCCAAAATTAATACATAATCGAAATTTCAAGAACTTCCCGACTAGAGCTAGATCTCTGGTATGATCTAGATAGCTAGAGCTCTGAAACTCTCAGCATTTGTGTAGGTATTTCCTTAAGTAAAATATTCAATTGTTTCCAACACGATTTGTTTGATATTATGAGAGATATACGGAAAAAAACATATCTCAAGTAGACACTTATTTTACTAATTATATTTTTTCTTACCTGACTAGAAACGTCAAAACATTATTTTTTGTCAAGATATATTATAGCTTCGTCTCTATGAGACATCTATAATATATCTTAATTAGTGATGTCCTCCTAGGGATAAAATCCAGTATTGTATTTTTGAAAAATATGGACATACTCAATATTCTGACTATTGTTTGTGTTTTTATTACTATATTATATCGTTATTTATAATTTTATTAATATGCGAGGCCAACTCAAAAATGTATACCTACTCAATTTTTTTTTGAATTGCTTGTTCTATTACTAATTCTAGAATTCGTCAAAATCACAAATTCATTCGCGGAACACTCAAAATCAGAAACGAATTTAGAATCTTGGCACGTTGAAAATGGATTGCTTTTAAAACTATTAGTAGGTATTTAGAATTACAAAGATCATCTTTTCTGCTACGAAAACCCACTCGCACTTTTGTATTCTCTTTGCTTTATTATAATAATTTTTAATTTCCGTCATTATGTAATTACTAGCTGTAGCTCGTCAAAAATGACGGTACTTTTACATGTCGTTTCCTAAGGAATAAGTAAATATTTATTTTTAAAAAATCGAATAAAAAATTTGGGAAAAAAGTTCGGAGAAAAATTTTTCGAAAAAAAAAATTGGAGAAAAAAATTACTACACAAAAGCTACGGACGTTACACGAAGTTGCTGGGACAGACAGACAGACAACGAAATTATTGTAATTGGTATTATTTTTTTAATGATTTTTTCAACATACATATTATTATTAACTGGTGAATGAACCTGATATGATTGTGTTAAGGAACAATGTACGCTAGACACACGTTGAGTTACTTTATCAGGTATAGTTTTTGGTCTTGATCATCATCATCACTGATCATCAGGTATAGTTTTTGACCACGCTGATATTAGCTTCACCTGTTTGTCTGGACGGAATCTATAATCGATATTTCACCCGCTTTCCAATGTCCAATCGAGCTGAAGTTTTGTACACAGACGGATTCTCGATGATAGTACATGAATCAATTATCAGATTCACTAATTAATCAAAGTTGTATATGGGAAATTAGTTAATTAGGGAAATTAGTTAAGATGTTAAAATAGTTAAAATTATTTAACATCAAAAGATGGCGCTAGTTTCCCGTGATTTTGTAAGCTGGGTAAAATATTAAGACCAAAAAGTAGAAAATTATATTACCTGAAGAAAAAAAATTAAGTCGCGCTTATATTTAAACGTACTAAGAAAAATTTTAAAAATTCGGACTAAAATTAATGTTTTACTTATCATATTCAAAATTTTCATAAAATATTTATAATTTGTACTCTTCGTCACTCTTAACACCATCTGTTAGGGTCATCAATGACATGTTAGTGATCTGTTTGTCAATTAATAAATAATTCAATCATAACAGATCATAAATATGATCAAAACTATATTATGAAAAATACGTTAGCAAATATATTTTTAAGATCTTTAAATAAAATAATTATTTGTACAACACCACTTTATTGAGTTGAAACTAGTTGGTTTAAACTCAATAAAGCGGTGTTATACAAAGAGTTATTTTATTTAAAGATATAAAGTCTCACCACAATGTGTTTGCTTCGTGTGAAAATATTTTTAAGAATTGCCATTGGTTAAAATCATTGTTAAAGTTATCACTCGGAAAACCGCCGAGTGATAACTTTAACGATGTGACTTTGTAAGCCGTGACTACATGGTGTGAAAATATGCGCGCGCATTTCGTTGCACCCTAAAATTTCGCCCTACGTGCCTTCAAAAATCAATCAAAATTCAAAGTCTTCAAAAATCATTTAAAATCGTAATTCAAAAATCCGACAATGTATTCGCATGACTGACTGTGTGTTTTTTTGTCCGTTGCAGCGCCTCAGTGATGATCGACGTGATATCCACGCGCGTGCACGACGCGTGCGCGGGGCTGCGGCAGCGCTCCTTCGGGGGCGCGCCCGTCCAGGGGGCGGAGCCCGGCGCGGGGCCCCGGGCCACAGGAGCGGCCCTGCGGCGCGCTGCCACCCAGCAGCGCCGCCAGTACATCGCGGACCGGCAGGTCGGCAGGCTGGTAAGTGCATCACTAACTAACTGCATTAACCTTGATATTGCTCGCCCACTCCGGGCCACGGGTCACCCGGCAGCGCCGCCAGTACATCGCGGACCGGCAGGTCGGCAGGCTGGTAAGTGCATCACTAACTAACTGCATTAACCTTGATATTGCTCGCCCACTCCGGGCCACGGGTCACCCGGCAGCGCCGCCAGTACATCGCGGACCGGCAGGTCGGCAGGCTGGTAAGTGCATCACTAACTAACTGCATTAACCTTGATATTGCTCGCCCACCCCGGGCCACGGGTCACCCGGCAGCGCCGCCAGTACATCGCGGACCGGCAGGTCGGCAGGCTGGTAAGTGCATCACTAACTAACTGCATTAACCTTGATATTGCTCGCCCACTCCGGGCCACGGGCCACCCGGCAGCGCCGCCAGTACATCGCGGACCGGCAGGTCGGCAGGCTGGTAAGTGCATCACTAACTAACTGCATTAACCTTGATATTGCTCGCCCACTCCGGGCCACGGGCCACCCGGCAGCGCCGCCAGTACATCGCGGACCGGCAGGTCGGCAGGCTGGTAAGTGCATCACTAACTAACTGCATTAACCTTGATATTGCTCGCCCACTCCGGGCCACGGGTCACCCGGCAGCGCCGCCAGTACATCGCGGACCGGCAGGTCGGCAGGCTGGTAAGTGCATCACTAACTAACTGCATTAACCTTGATATTGCTCGCCCACTCCGGGCCACGGGCCACCCGGCAGCGCCGCCAGTACATCGCGGACCGGCAGGCTGGTAAGTGCATCACTAACTAACTCCATTAACCTTGATATTGCTCGCCCAAAGATATTCACGGCGAGGGCGCCCCCTGGCAATCTTTCCCTCTACCATTCCCTCCAGTATATTTTTGAGCAGATTTTTATGGCGTAAGATACGAGTATGCCCCATCCATTTTGCACGCCTTTTCTAGATGGTATCCATCATGTGCCTGGTTTCTTAGATCCTGCTGAGAACCTCTTCATTTGTAATGTGGTCTCTCCAGGAAATTCCTAGGACACGTCTGTAGGTCCACATCTCGCAGGCTTCTAATCGTTTTTTATCTTTGTCGCCAATGCATCACGTCTCACATCCATACAGCAAAATTACTCCACACATGAGTTTTTATTAATTGCTTGCGGAGTTTTAGGTTTATATTATTGGATTCGAAAACCTTCGATTTTTTGTTAAACGCAGGTTTTGCTTGGTGGATGTGACTGTCAACCTCTCTTTTTGTATAGCCATCCCATGTAATTTTACTCCCAAGATAGACAAACTCTTTTGCGTTCTTAATTGCAGCTCCTGACATTAGTATGTTCGTTTATTGTTCGTCTCTGCCTACGGTTATCAATTTTGTTTTATCCTTGTTTATTCTCATATTGAACTTAGTATTTAGGATATTCTCCATAGTTTCCAATGCCTCTTTTAGTTCATCCTCGCTTTCTGCGATCAGAGCAATGTCGTCTGCAAACCTTATCATATCAAATTTTTGGCCGTGAATTCTAACGCCTCTTCTTCTTCTCTTCTTTCTTTTCTTACTTCGTCTATCGCACTTTGAATATTAGATAAGCGGCGGAGATTAGGAAAGGAAAAATCGTACACTGCGCGTAGTTGATTCCACAGCCTGGCCGGACTGCCCTTCGGATGAGGAGCTCGAGAATTCCGTATTGCGAATGGGGATGATTCTGCCCCGCTGTGTTAAAAGGCAGTAAATCCATACCTTTTTACATATTATCTTCATGTATCCTCACAATATTCAAGGCCATTCACAACATGGCTCCTCAATACATTACCGACTTCTGCATTCCTTTTCCCGCAAATGACAAACAACTAACACTTAGCTCAGCATCAACACTTAATGCAAGTAGGTTAGTTGATGTAAATTGCGTCCACAAAACCATTTCGGTTACCGTGCTTTCGCGGTGGCCGAACCAAAGTTGTGAAATAAACTACCTAATTAACTGAGGCAGCTGAGGAACCACATTTCAAAAAACAACTGAAGACGCACTTGTTTAGACAATCGTATAAAAACCTATAAACTCAGACCGTTACAACATTACGTAATGTTTCCCACTTCTAGTATGCACTCCGCGAAAATACCTGATTCTTCTCAGCACTCCCAACTATTGTAGTTTAATTAATTCCATTTTTTGCATGTCATCTCGTGAATAAGTAATAGTGAATAAGTATTTTATCCAGTAAGTTGTTCTGTAATATATATATTTATTTATGTGAAGCGAGCGCCCTCGAGGTGAGTACCTACTCATGAAAGCGGCGCTATATATGGTTTCTATTTAGTTTTAAGTTAGAGATAGTCGAACCCAATGCCACTGTCTCCCCCACAGGAGTCGCAAACTTAAATGTTAATTTTTTCCCAACATTGCAAGCCGGTAGCACGGTTCAGGACAACCGAGCGGTATATTTTATGGCACGTAAGTCGATCAACGAATTTATATTGAAACCATCCTACCTGCTTTATTTTTATTTTGGTAGGTGTAGGTCTTTTCATATAAGCTTGGGCCCCTCTCGTATCCGTAAACTTAACGCAACGAAACTACGCGCGTATTACGCACTGTACCCACACTAACTCAATTGCAAGCTTGTATGAAAAGACCTATATGTGTTTATTGTTTATTTTTATTGTGTACATTTATTTTGGTTGCGAATTTATTTTATCGAAGTGGACATTTTAATCATTTTTATTTCAGTGTGCATGCATCTATCGCTTATTATCTGTTTTTCATTTATGACATTTTTGGTATTGGTGCATGCTGCTATTTGGTATATATATTTGGTATTGGAACTGTTATTTGTATCATATCATTCATTTCATTACGTGTACCCGTGTATGTGCTCTAATTTTTTAATTTTAATTTAATTACCGAAAGTATGTAGTATGTACTAATATATCCTACCGTCATGGCTTACTACATATTCAAAATACAGTAAAACCTCGATTTTGCGGACCTCGTTTAAAATATCCGGTTCGTATTTCAATTGCTAAAATGAACACCCCTTACCAAGGCGGTACATACATTTTTTAAGCTGTCAAAGTGGCGATATGTGTCGGATAGATCATGCTACTTCAATACGAGATCGAGACATGAACAAACGTTATATCAGATAAACCTTGCAAGAGCGTATTTTTTACGTGTCCCCTTGTGAGATAGAAAGGTTGCGAGGAAACGAGACAACCATATGGAGTACCGACGTTTAAAATATATGGGAACGCAAGTCATGCTCGCGTAATATTATTAGAATTTTAAATGTTTTAAGTCTAGAATATAAAAAAAGCGTATGTATATTTCTCCAATAATTTAGGTGTTGTAAAAAAAAAGTAAACAACAATTTTTCTTATATCACTGTTTTTTAATTTAAAACTTTTGTCGAATAAGCAGATTTAAATATTATTTTGACTTCCGACTGAAATGTCAAAACACCTGTGAAAATAATTGAATTGAAATAATTTTTATTTAAAATAAACAAAAAACTACTACAACATTATGTATTGAATTAAAAATAAAATTAAAAACCATATTTATCTATATTTTAAAAATTATCTCGTAAATTAATATCTTACTTGACTTTCAAATAACAATGACATCAACGCGAACATAGCGAGTCAGCGAGCAAGTCGGCAAAAGTGACATGCGTTCAATATTAGGTTATGAGTAGAAATGCAATTTAATACAAAACTAGTTAAAAAAAACATTATTATCTGCGATGAATAGATTGCTTTCGAATATATAATATGATATTATTTTGAACTTAGGTCAAATTTGGCATAAAAACACGTTTTAAAGTGATTTTTTTATGAAAAAATTATTGGACTACATGAATGCGTCCGCCTCTTCCGGCTGGCGCGCGGATTGTGATCTGCAAACTGCGAAATTTTTCGACACATTTCATATTATAGAATTTTTATTTTTAAATATTAATTAACGTGTTTTTTATAAAAAAAATGAATGAAGACTCAAAGTGCGAATATAGATACAATATATCGTTTAAAATCATCTTTTTATATGAATAAACAACATTTGAAAATGACCAAAAATCGTAAATATTTAAGCATGTTTGAAAAATGATATCTTTTTTAATATTGAATATTTCTTAATATCCTACGTACAGATTCTAGATAATTAAGTAAACTTTATATGTATGAAAAAACATATTATGCTTACATACAAATTTTAAACGAATCACACTTTGCCCGGGAACATTAAAAACGTTTTTTTTGCCGCGGCCTGTGGATTAATGCAATATATTTTTCTTAATTATCGTAAATAATGTTCAGTTTATTACTTTTATACAAGAACAAAGGTTCTATCTAAGGTATCGCCCTAAAAAAATTTCAATCTATCATATGCATTCTGATATAAATGAATAATAAAAACCCACATTTTCGTAAAAAACGCCGAAATATGCATTTGCAGTGAATGTACCGCCTTAATTTTAAAATGCAAATAAAATGTACTTTCAGATTTTTTATATTTATATTGCATACTTGTTTATTATAAAACTTATCCATAAAAATAAATTTCTCATGCCGTATATTGGATACTTAATGCAAAAAAAGTTGAACATCTAAAAAATAATAATTATATATTTTTTTTTACAATAATCTTTACTGTTAATATCGTATGATAACTTGAAATGGAATATCTAAAAATATATAAAAATAATTGTGAACAGATTGAAATTAAGAAGGAAAAACACTACCCTAACACTGGATATCTGCTACAATACATTTGTAGCAGTGCAAAAAAATGTGTAATAATTTCATCTGAAAAATTAAATAAAAAAGTAAATTTTGTCAAAATGTATTCCACATTGTAGATCATAACATTCATCCCTTTAGACGTTAAAATGTGAGTCATGCCCCTTTCATTGCTCGTGAAATGTGTTCAACATGTGAATCGTAACATTCATTCATTTAGATGTTCGAAATGTGAATCACGCCTCTTTCATTGCTCGTGAAATGTTCCAAATGTGAGATTAGTTCAAAATGTGAATCACAACATTCATTCATTTAGATGTTCGAAATGTGAATCACGCCTCTTTCATTGCTCGTGAAATGTTCCAAACGTGAGATTAGTTCAAAATGTGAATCATAACATTCATTCATTTAGATGTTCGAAATGTGAATCACGCCTCTTTCATTGCTTGTGAAATTTTCCATATGTGAAATATGTTCAATGTGTGAATCATAACATTCATTCATTTAGATGTTCGAAATGTGAATCACGCCTCTTTCATTGCTAGTGAAATTTTCCAAATGTGAAATATGTTCAATATGTGAATCATAACATTCATTCATTTAGATGTTCGAAATGTAAATCACGCCTCTTTCATCCATTTTGCTAGTGAAATTTTCCAAATGTGAAATATGTTCAATATGTGAATCATAACATTCATATTCATTTAGATGTTCGAAATGTAAATCACGCCTCTTTCATCCATTTTGCTAGTGAAATTTTCCAAATGTGAAATATATTCAATATGTGAATCATAACATTCATTCATTTAGATGTTCGAAATGTAAATCACGCCTCTTTCTTTGCTAGTGAAATTTTCCAAATGTGAAATATGTTCAATATGTGAATCATAACTTTCATTCATTTAGATGTTCGAAATGGGAATCACGCCTCTTTCATTGCTAGTGACATTTTCCAAATGTGAAATATGTTCAATATGTGAATCATAACATTCATTCATTTAGATGTTCGAAATGTGAATCACGCCTCTTTCATTGCTCGTGAAATGTTCCAAATGTGAATCATAACATTCATTCCTTTAGATGTTCGAAATGTGAATCTTGCCTCTTTCACGACTTGTGAAATTTTATGCAATAAAATAGTTAGCATGTTATGAAAATGAACGTAGCCTATTACTGTTCGACATCGTTGTCAGTGTCGAGAGGAGGATACTTTCAGCGGTCGAGCACGCCCACACCTTAACTACATTTGTTTTTCCGATTTTCCAGCTGAAGGAGAAGAACCTGTACAGGATATTGGAGGTGCCGACCGCGCTGACCGTCGCCCCTCTCAAGCGGCCGTTTGTGGGGCTTTCCTGCACCAAATGCGCCCCTAGCAGTGCGGTAAGTTCTTTTTTTCCACTATCTGTATAGTTTTATCACATTATTATTTCATCACACAGGGTTATTTGGAAAACATTAATAACCCCGCAGGACCATATTCTTGCCTTGATTATGAGTCGAAAATGTTCAAGCTATCATGACCTAATATCGATAGTTGTGGAGATATGCGACATCAAAGTTTGCATTTTTTTTTTCAATATTTCTGGCCTATTTTTTGTAAAACGTTGGACTATCATTACAGTAACTTATATCGAATGTGAAAAATTCATTCCCTTCGATGCAAGTCAAATAAAAAAATAAAAACATTCCAATTGGAATTTTTTCATGATTTTTATCATTTTATTTAACTTGTATTGAGACGAATGAATTTTTCGTAATCGATATGAGTTACTGTAATGATAGTCCAACGTTTTACAAAAAATAGGTCAGAAATGTTGAAAAAAAAAAAAAAATTGGTGTCGCATATCTCCATAACTATTGATATTAGGTCATGATAGCTTGTACATTTTCGACTCATAATCAAGGCAAGAATATAGTCTTGCGAGGTTATTAATGTTTTCCAAATAACCCTGAATACATTTTATCATTAGCCGAATTGGTGCCTCTCTTCGAAGCGAAGCAGATTTAACGAAGCTTTGTGGTATTTTCAACAATTTTTTTGATGCAGTACTATCGAGATCTGAGGCAGTCAACATTGAGATTCGAGGCAGTCAGTATTGGAATTTGAGATGGTCAACGTTAAAGTTTAGACGTCAGAAAAAATGTTATTGAATATTTTTTTAACAGCTTCGTTGTTGGGTTAATTAGACTTTTAAGCTAGGTACCTATTATTTACGCTATAAGTACAATGTATAGATCATGTCGTTACAATAGAGTATAACGCCATACTCTTCAGCACTGGCAAACCACTTTTTTGTGCAATTCTTGCCTTTCATACATTTTGTCACGCATGCTTGTCGATTGTTGAAGCCTATGCGAGTCCAGAATCTTACTAAATGACTTTAAGGTCTAAGTTAGGTCTTCTATGTTAAATCGGTTCTCGTTTTTGGTAATAATGAAATTATTCAATAAGTTTCTCGAAAAAATCATTGGCCGCGAAACACTACTTATTAAAAATAATTGGTATCAAAACACTGGCCGGCGAGGCCAATTGCATTCTGCCAGTGTATGAATAAACAAAAACAAACGACAACAAAAATTGGTTGCGCCTACACACGTGCGCGCGTTAGAAGTTGTACTTCTTTGGCATACCTATATAAAAAATAACACGTGCTGTGTTGTGTATCTTGCGTTGGAACCAACTTGCGCTCAACTTAAGGCATACAAAACAAAGTAGAATTTCAATCAGAAACATTTCTTCATCAACGCTTGTATAAAAGAGAGAAATTGATACAATAGGCACATAATTACATGAATTCGATCACAATTATAGAATATTTTGATAAGTATATCATATAATAGAAAATAAACAACAATACGGAGCATACGCAGTTTTTATAACGCCATTTTCACACGACTTTATTACTAACTACCTAACTAGCTAACTAACCATCACGCCGTTTATCCGCAGGGGTAGGTATAGAGGATTGAAGGCCACACTGTTCTAACCTGGCACACCACTTTTACTTCGGCCACATTCATACATCTTCTCATACACATTCTACGGTTGTTGCGGCTTTTAGTACCTGATCGTGCCAGGTCTTTCGCGGACGCCCTCTATTCCTGTTGTCTTCAACACTCGCCTCATATATTTTCTTAAGCATCCTTTCCTCGTTCATACGTTCCACATGAACAAACCGTCTCAGCACTCCTTTCTTTATTCTGTCTACCACACTACAGCCAGCACTGCATTCACTTCTAATTTGTTCATTCCTCAATCTATCGACCAAAGATTTTCCACACAAGCGTCTTAGTGACCGCATTTCCACCGCATTCAGTCTAGTTTCATTCCTCTTTTGCCTATTGGTTAAATATCATTCGAAAAACCGCCATCTTAGCCTTTGATCGTCGACTTCGTGGTGTGACAGTATCCCGTCGCGTGCTGCGCGCGCATCCCGTTGCAAACTGAATTTTCCCTCTCGACGCGCCCGAGCAAGCGCATCTTCCAGTCGTCGATGACGCCAGCGAAATGACGCGGCGCGTTCTTTTGTCTTCCCGCTTCCGACGTCCGCCGTGTGCTGATTCGGTCCGCCGACCTCGTCCTTCGGGCCATCCTCCGTCCCCGCGGGCCGCTCGCCGAAAGGTCTCCCGCGGGCGCCGCGCCCCGCCGACCCGGCGCCGGCGGCCGAGAGCGCGAACTGCCCGACCGAGCGACTCCATCTCTCGTTCTATTTTCGAATCGGATACGTGTTGTCTTTCTTTGTTCCGCAAAGGGGCGACGCAGTGCGTCTTTATTATATTTATTTTTTGAAAATATTTACTCGCTTTATATTAACTCGTGGCGTCTGTTTGCTTGACGAAAAAACTTGGATCGATTTTTAACCCCTTTCCCGTGATCCAATCGAGCTGAAAGTTTGCAAGTAGACTCTTGGCGACGATCTAGAAGATCTATCAAATTTTCTTTAAAAAAAAAATAATTATAGCATATTTTTCAAATTTTTAATGATTTTTTCAAATTGGAATCGTTACAAAAGTTTGATTACTACCAACGGCGGCCTGATAACGTCGCAGAATATTTAAAATTTGAATTACTCCGTCGGTAGGTATAATAGGTACTTCACTACGAATTTCGAAAATTTATGACAATTGGTTCACAGATGACAGAACACTTCGGTTTTTTGGGAAGAAATCAAATAATAAAGATATATTTTTAGAGATTTTTGACATAGATATTTGTCTAGACATGTTTCGTTTTCGGTCAATCAATTATTTAATTACATGATGGTAAACTTAATTTACAAAGAAAGGGAGTAAAATAAATACTTGGTTTTTTTACTATTCGGTTTTGTATCATTGTGATGTCGCCGGCCTTGAACGACATTTCGTCGCTGCATATATAATAAATCCCATGTGCCGTTTAGTACATTCTGAGATGAATGAATCAATTTGTCAATTTTTCATGTAAATAATGGAGATATACTAAAAAAAACATTGCCGTTTATCTGGAAACTCTGCCAGTCATCGCGATTAACTTTTTGCCAATAAATAATCAAAAAATTAGATTTGTATTCTTCCATATTTGTGCATATCTGCAGTAACTACTATGTGCATATATTATAATATGGTGATTCATCATTCCATATTTTTACGCTGTGGTATGATAGTATGCACCGAAAAATAAAAATAAAATGAGCCGTATGATGTTTTAAAATACGTTGATAACTAAAAAATTTACGGTAAAAAGGTTTACTGAGACAGACAGAAGTCAGACCTCATACAGGTCGGACTAGAAATAATGTCTCGGATCCAGCACACATTTTGTACATATGGAAGAGTTATCTTGAATTGGATACTTTTCGTTTGTACGCTGAAAATATCGTCATCCTAAATTTATAATTCGCTGATTAGTTATAAGCGTTTACTTAAAAATAAAAATAAATCCTAATTTTGTTTTTAAATAAAACTTTAGATAGGTAACTAAATATTAATGTAACAAAGTTTTGAAATGAATTTATATGATGTGTCAGTAAAGTATTACAATCTACTTTACTTACTCATCATGAAGAGATTCTCGTGTCTATATCAGAATCGTTTATCTGATGGTGATTTAGATGAACGAATCAATTTGTCAATTTTTCATGTAAATAATGGACATATACTAAAAAAACACATTAAAATTATTTCAATTATTAACTCCTTTTTAGACCAGTTACCGTGTTTTTGAAAAATTTGGAAAAAATATTCTGAACACAAAATGAAAAGTTTGAAATTGCTTATCTAAGGGTTGAGATTAGGACATTGTTGCTGAGACATTTTCGGCTCATAATTTAGTTAGAAATCTACCTGAGAATCGTGGACTAACTCTGTTACATCCTGTATATACCCGTAATTTAGAATAATAAACTAAACTAATGCCCGGTCTATGTTGTGTAGTAGGTATAGATGACTAATTAATTACTTTTTTATAAATGTTACTAAATATACAGTTCTTTTTTGTAATTGTTACTAAATCTATTGTTCTCGTTGCCTTCTAAACTATTGTCAAATTTGAGACATTTGTAACACTATGTTAAACAGTATGTAAGTTTGACCAAAATGTCGCAAGATACCTAGTTGTTTCCAAGGTCTCGATGTGTTGTGGTTTAATTGAATAAATTTCCATATATGTACGTATACGTAAGTGCATGAACTTCGATAACCAAACTGCATATTTGCGCTCAATTTATGTTTACTATTTATTTTTTAACAAACGAGTTATAAACAGGTCTTTAACGACTCCGATAGATAAATGTCACCCTATTACATTAAAGTACAATGTAAAAACACTATGAAATGTTGCTAATCACACATTTTATGGTAAAGAAATTGGAGATAGGCCTCCTTCCATTTAAGAAAGACAATCGGATTAGTGTGTGTAAGCCGTGCGTACGAGGCACATTGTTTCGCTGTGTCACCAACACAACGAAACGATGTGCGTCGTACGCACACGGCTTACACATACTAATTCGATTGTCTATCTTAAAAGAAAAGATATACGCTTCAAATATGTTTTTAATAAAACGAGGTCCCGTAGTCGGTGTCGGTATCGGATGATACGGGGTATCTCATAGCTGGTAGAAAAAACTTCCGGGGGGGTCTTCTTCGTGCAATTTTGAATAGAAAATATTCTTTACACTTTTGGTGAAATATCGACAGTTACGGAGGTAAACGATATTAAGATTGCGTTTTAAAAATTAAAAATTGATTCGCTTTGCAAATCATATAAAATGACAAAAACCATAGAAAAAAATATTTTTTAAATTTCTGCCAGGTTTTATTAATTTTATTTGACTTGTATCAAAGCGAATAAATTTATAATATTCCATATATGTTACTGTAGTGATAGTCCAACGTATTCCTGAAAATAATTCAAAAAATTTAAAAAAAAAATGCAAACGTTGATGACGTTTGTCTCCGTAACTGTCGACATTTCACCCAAAATGTAAAGAATATTTTCTTTTCGAAATTGCGTAAAAAAGACTCCCCAGAAATTTTTGCTACTAGCTGCGACACACCCGTATGATTTGAGCGATATTAATTTTACTTTTCAAATTGTTACATATCATTTGTTTGTTCACGAAATAATAATAAAATAGATTTAAAAATATTACACCGGTCAACTTCCACATTTACGTCGTTATCTTGTCGTAATATCTGTGACGTGCGTTAAATATAAAATAACTAGCTGTAACCCGTCAAAAATGACGGAACATCGGTTCGCATCTTTGCTAAGTCCTAGTATACATTTATGGTATCTTTTTGGCGATCCACGGAGAGGCGGCCGAAGCAACATGCGTGAAGCGGCCGGTTCGGGTTTGGTTCCCCATCTACGGCCATTTAATTTGTTTTTTAGCCGTGGATTCGAACGAAATTACGGACGTTACACGAAGTTACGGGCGGACAGACAACGAAATTATTATGTTTTTTTAAATATCTCGCGTCTTTCACATGTATCCATATTTAAGTTACCGTCAATTTTCTTAATCTGTACGCTGTTATAATATAACACTGTATATTTATAACTTATGCGAAAATGTCAGTATCTCCTCCATTTTTCTTATCCACGATGTTTACGTCTACTCATCAATTTTCTTAATCTACGCCGTTGTATTTTCCCAATCTACGCTGCAATATTTCCATTTCATTCACAACTTCTCAATTTTCCGTGTCTTTTAGATTACCTACATAATGAAATTACTACGCCAAAATCCTTAAAAATATAACGAATTGTTCGACCTATAATTATTAATATGTATTTGATTTCAATTTTTTTTCCCTAACAAAAAGCTCTTTTATTACATGAGTGAGGCAAGATTATTTTTAGCGTTGATTATGAGCATTTTTACGATAGTACAATCAATAATTCTCACGCTTCATGCACAATTTTATATATGTATATGTACGTAGTTTCCGGCATTTTCATTTATTTTCCAACTTAACGTGGTACGCGGTAATCAAAAACTGTGTGCATTGTTTATAATTTAATAATAATAATAATAATTCCGAACTTGTTGCATCCTTAATCATACGATCGTGACGTTTACCAAAGCGTCTGCCGACCAATGTGGCCCTTGCGACGCGTACGAATAACGTCTAGTTTTCTCTAACATCCCGCTTCTTCGTTCGCCACATATATGCGCGTGAACTTCGTCGCGCGGTCGCCAGTAGTCGCTATTCGCTATGCACGAGGCGAAAATCTCGAGTAGTGTTTTCTCGCTCTGGTGGGACGTATTTTGTTTTGTCGATAGTAGTTTTTCCGCCGAGGCGATCGGAAAATGTTCCAATGGCGCGGTTTTCGCGATGTGCATCACTACGTAGGTTTGAATTTAGAATAGTCCTTTTAAATCCATAGATATCCATCGCCGACCATTGTCATTATCAACTATCTGTCACTAATCGCCCCCCTATGGCCTCGCAATGGAGGCATTGCGTAAATTATCGTATTTATTTTTCACCTAACAATGAACGAAGCCAATCTTTTCTTTCTCGCTTTTTTTAACTGTCTAAAATTTATTATTGCACCTTGTTTTGCAATTTTTAGATAATTTATTTTTAACATTTTTATTTATAAAGTTCGTGAAAGTATATTTAGTTATACAAATAAGCGGTATTTAAAAATAAATGTAACTCAGATGGCACTTAATTTTTCATTACAAATTTGTATATCGTCGCTGTGTATATAATAAAGCCAGTGTGCCGTTTTAGTACATTCTGAGATAAACGAGTTAAACTGTTTTAAAAAATAATTGCACAGACTAGATTTATAAAAAATATTTTAAATAATTACAAGGCAGACTTTCCAGATGAACGGCAATGTTTTTTTTAGTATATCTCCATTATTTATATGAAAATTGACAAATTGATTCACTCATCTCAGAATGTACTAAACGTCACATTGGCTTTATTATATATACAGCGACTATATATTTTATTAATTCATAAAAAAAAATGTAATATTTTCATCCATCCTAAAAACAGTCCATGGCCCTATTGAAACCTTCTATTATGTTACCAAAGGTCAGTGGGTCAGTGCTTAAAAAATAAATGATTTTGATAAGAAATACTTTTACTTGTATTTTTAGTAAAATGTTCACTGTAGTAAGCTTGTCTCTAGCAACTAATAATTCAATAGAAATAATTTTATTGTGTTTTTAAAAACTATTAAAAAGACAGATGTGAGCACCGTATCCGAGGATTCGAGTTATGTTAGCGATGCTCACATGTACTAAGTCAAGTGCTTCTTGAAAGACAGAAAACTGTCCAGGGAGCACTCGTATCGGGTGTCCCATAACTAGTAGCAAAAGCTTTAGAGGAATCTTCTTCATTCATTTTGAATAGAAAATATTATTTATGCTTTGGGTGAAATGTTGACAGTTATGGAAATAAGCGACATTAAAGTATTAAAGTATGCATTTTTTTCTCAATATTTCTGACTTATTTTATGTTACGTTGGACTATCACTACAGCATATGGTATGAAATATTTATATGATATGAAATATTTATAATTCATTTGCTTTAATACAAGTCAAATAAAATCACAGAAACTTTGCAAAAATAACATTTTTCAAATTTCTGCAAGGTTTTAATTATTTTATTTGAGTTATCAAATCCAGTTGAATTTTAATATTCAATATAAATTACTTTCATGAGACTACAACGTTTTACAAAAGAGATCTCAGATTCATTGAAAAAATGCAAACTTAATTGTTTTTTTAGTTCCGTAACTGGCGACATTTCACACAGAATGTATAGAATATTTTTTATTCAAAGTTGAACAAAGAAGATTTCACCAAAGCTTTTGCTGCTAGCTAAGAGACACTGTATAGGAATCATAGGGAAAACAAACCTTGAATTGTTAAATACATATACATTTACAATTAATTTTCTTTTTTGTAACTTCACAGTTATTAAATATACATGTATACATTTAAAAAAAAAAAGATATTTGTACAAGGAATACATGTCATTTTACTTTGTTTTTATTTTCAATGTAAGCTAAGCGGATGTCTAGAAAAATAAGACTAATTTTGAGGCTAGTATCGCAGACTACCTGATCTAGGCTTATCTTATCATTAGATCGAAGAACACTAATTTCATATTAAAATTTTTAATCCAAAAGCATTAAACATAATTGTTTTGGCTACCTAGCTAAGATAGCCATATTTTAATCATTTTAAAAATATAGTAATTAGAAAAATCAAAGCGTTGTTGTAATAATGAAGAAAACTATTAATAATAACAAAAAATAATGAAGAAAAATGACAAATTATATTCTAGGAATTAATGAAATGTGTGCTACTCATTGGTCATTACATTTCATTTATATTATTTTATAGATATTTGAGTTTTTCTATTTTTAATTTATTACCAACGCTTAATTCTTTCAGAGTTCCAGCAAGCCCGAGAGCCAGAGTATCATCAATATTCTCAAGCTCGGCTACATGATCAACCAGGATGAAGGTTTCTTCGCCAGAAGTTTCTGTGATATATCCCAGGCCTACAGAGTCAAGAAATTCGACTACAAGCAGGTCTCCGAGACGGTAAATGATGTTAAATTTATTAAAGTAGAAAGTCTGAAAAATTACCACGATTATCACAGTGATGCGCCAGTCGGCAGAGATAATCCTTTCTTCTGTAGTGCAATGTATACTATAAAGTGAAGACTTTGCCTTCTGAATAACATTCTAATGCCTTTTAAATCTCCTTTGTTGTATTAAAATAATTCCCATTAATTGTGCAAGGATGATTTATTAACTAATGACTTATATTCTTTATTTTGGTCCAACATTTGGTTTCTGAACCATATATTTCGAGCTAAAAATCATTTCCTAATGTTATTCCTTCAATCACATCTCCATATTGTACAGTTTAAAAATAAATGAAATACAATCTATTACACTTTGGAGTATTGGCATTTGGCGCATACTGCCTACCCCGATATTGTATCCATCAATTAGTGGTCCATGTTTGTCCAGATTTACTTATGACTTAAAATGAGAGGTTCATAAATGCGGAAATGAGTGCGGCTTTGTTTTGTATTGCGCTGGCAAATTCACGAGTATGTAAAATTCAGTCCGAGCAGGAAGGGCATGATGACTATATTTTACTCAGGGTCCTAGAGTGCAGTTGAGCAAAATTTCAAAGAAATGGCATACATTCATATCAGGGTCCTTACAACATACATTTATATCAGGGATCTAAAAAAAACTGAGCAAAATTTGGTTAAAAGGCATAGAATAGTTCACAGGCCATGTGACATTTGCGAGATACCCGTATATAGATATAGGGTGTTAGTAGCTCAAATTAAAATTATTATTAATTAATATTTGAATAAATTTTATAAATAAAAAATAAAACTTTTAATATCTTTTTAGGTGATGGGAGATGAAAGGCTAAAACAAGCCCTGGACCAGATGACGCAAGATACAGTGGAGAAACAGAAATCGGAGGAGAGTAAAAATGACGCAGCCACAACTTCTTCCCCTGCGGACAGCGCCACTGTCTACAAAGCGTTGGAGAAGAGGGCGAGATCTATCTTGAAGGATATGCGCTCCACAATATCAGATCTATTGTTAAGGTTTGCCTTTTATACTTAATAAAGATTAGCACAATGTGGTTGGTTAATTCTAGAAATGATGGTGTACAGGGTTATTTGGAAAATATTAATAACTTCGCAGGAGTATATTCATGCCTTGATTATGAGTCGAAAATGTTCAAGCAATCATGACATCAACAGTAATGGAGATATGCGACATCAGAGTTTGCATTTTTTTCAATATTTCTTAGTTTTTACAAAATGTTGGACTATCATTACAGTAACTTATATCGATTTAGAAAAATTCATTCGTTTCAATAAAAGTTAAATAAAATAGTAAAAAGTCTGAAAAATTCCTATCGGAAAACATTCCAAGGTCGGAAGGTTTTTATTATTTTATTTGATTTGTATTAAAGGGAATGAATTTTTCGTATTTGATATAAGTTACTGTAATGATAGTCCAACGTTTTACAAAAAATAAGTCAGAAATATTGAAAAAAAAAGCAAACTTTGATGTCGCATGTCTCCATAACTGTTGATATTAGGTCATGATTGCTTGAACATTTTCGATTCATAATCAAGGCAGGAATATACTCCTGCGAGGTTATCAATGTTTTCCAAATAACCTTGTACACTAAATGGACAGTTGTGAGTCACTATACTTTTGTTGTGTCCCAATTTATGATAATGCGATTGTCAGTTGGGTTTTTGTTTACGCTCATATTTAATGCATTTTTCAAAATTAAAAATCAGCTGATTATAAAACAATGGGTTGACCGTGTGAATGGCATGATAAAACCTAATTTAAACAAGTAAACATATTTATGTAACAAGGTATATAAATGTGGATATGGAAAAAATGTGTTCAGAAAAGGAATGTGTCAAATTCTATTTATAAAAAATTATATTACATGAAAAAAAAATTCAGCCAATAATTTTTGTCTCACTCTCCAAATAAAAGGTGGGCGCTGCTTACGATATTGATATAGATTACAGAATTCTATTGTTAATGAAAGGAAAGCGCCCACGCTTTTATTTGTCGAGTGAGACAAAAAATTTTTTTTTTTAATGTAATATAATTTTCTACTTCTTAGTCTTCATCACTTCGGTAAGGAACTAGCGCCATCTTTTGCTGAGCTCATTAATTAATTTCCTATATAAAACTTTTATTGATTAATTATGTTGAATTAATTATTGAATCTGATAATTTATTCATTTATTGTCATCCAGAGTATGTCTGTGTGTAAAATTTCAGCTCGATTGGACATTGGGAAGCAGGTGAAATATCGATCATAAGATTTCATCCAGACAAACAAGTGAAGCTAAAATAAGCGCGGTAAAATACTGCGTATTATATGTGCGTGTGCACTTTTGCATTTTATATTGTCTTGCTCTTTTTCAAACTGATTAAAGTTTGGCATCCGCAGTATGAAATATAATAGTCACATACTGATGAGGAATAATAGTCAATTTGCTAGGACGGGGATCGGATTCCTTGTCCTTGGATGGTCACTCAACAAGTGGTGTGTCTTATCGCAAACAAGCGAGCTGTATGTAGGTGAATTCTTATTATAGTAAAAGCTCGTTAATACAAATAACTGAAGACCACATGGCAAGAAGTTGCTAAGTCATTTTGAGATAATTTGACATTTGCATTTCACTTTTGAAAAATGTTTTATCGCTAATTCAAGATTAATTTTTAAATATTAATATTACTAAAATTTCAAAAAAATATTTACGGTGTAGAAAAAACACATTTATTCACAAAAAAATAAAAATACATATACTAATTTTTCCTAAAAAACATGTAGTTTACAACTTAATGCGGTGTGGGAGCATGATAAGAAGTAATGAATCAAAATGCATAAACATGCTGTATTATTTATTTTACTCTCCCAAATTAAAAAAATAACATATTTGCATATATTTTTTAAAAATTTAACATATTTTTTAAAATACGCAATTAAAGATTTCTTCTTAAATTTAAAAAAAAATATGAGAAACTTCATCCATTTATGGCAAAAGCTTTTGAATATCATTCCATTTGACCCCATCAATTTTCTTATTGTCTCTTTCTTTAGGTATTAATAAGGATGGGAATGACAAAGTACTTCTCAGAAACTCTTCATTCTCAATCTTTCTCAGAAAGAGATTCCCGATATTTATATTTTCCAAATTCCTCCACTCGTATCCAGCGAATCCCTTTATTAAAATTAACCCTGTTTCCATTGTGTTAGACTGCAGTTTTAGATCCTGGCATAGTTCTTTGATTTTACATATTTTTTCAGCTATCATGTTGGCGGGTGGTAATTTTTTTTCATTAGAGGTGATCATAATATTCAAATACTGATCCCGATTGAATTGAATTGACTGATTGAATGGACTGACATGTTAATTTCAGAATAATGGCATGAACATGTTATTATTGAAAATATTATGTTCTTCCCATTAGTAACTGATTTGATTTTTATGAAAAAGTGTAGTTAACATGTTCGTCTCTATGATTTGAACATGTTCTAATTATTTTCAAGTTCTGAATATATTTCCAGTGGAAAGAGCGTACATTATTTAGTTTAGACGACTTATTAACTCATTTTTTGACAAAAATGTCACTTAACAACTTCTTGCCATGGGGTCTTCAACTATATTTCGAAATTTGGTGTAATCTAAAAAATTTCACATTTTATCCCCTTAAAACAAATTTTCATGCAAAATGTTAACAATTATTTGAAAGAAAGGATAATTAAAACAAGTAAAATTATTTTCTGATAAAATGATGAAATTTGACACGCAGTCATTTGTACTCATTGATCTTGTGTTTAATGATGATGCAGTCGTGTTTTAAATGATTTTCATAATAAGCGTAACTGTCCTATCCAGGCTCACGTCGTGGACCCTGTACAAGGTGCTGCCGTACTTTGTGACCAGCGTGGTGGCTTCCCCCGACCAGCTGGAGGTGCTGCGCAAGGCGGGCGAGTCGGGCCTGCCCCTGATCTTTGTCCCCTTGCATCGGAGCCACCTGGACTACATCCTGGTCTCCTTCATATTGTTGAACTATAACGTCAGGAGTCCGCTGGTCGCAGCCGGAGACAACCTAAAAATACCCTTATTTGGGTAAGCTTTTACAGCCCTTTACGATAAATCTTCTAATTCTCAAATGATACCTATATACAGGTGTCTCGTGGCTGATAACAAATTTTTCAGGGGAATCTTCTTTATTATTTTTTTAATAGAAAATACACTTTACACTTTGGGTGAAATGTCGACGGATATGGAGTTAGGCGAAATATAAGTGTTTGCATTTATTTTAAACATTTCTGACATCTTAAAGTAATTTATATTGAATATTTAAAATCATTTGCTTCAATACAAGTCAAATAAAATAATTAAAGAATATTTTGAGTTTGTCCAAGTTTTTCAAGAACACATTACTGGATTTTATCCCAGGGGGACATCATTAATCAAGATATATTATAGATGTAAGAAATTCTAACAATATTTTTTTATATTTATGTTGATCTAAGAATTTTGTTCTTTGATCAACCTAAGTCTACTGAAGTCGTTACATCACAAAAACACCCAAGCTTGAGAAAATCATATAGAATTATTGTGACCTCACCGGAAATCAAACCTGGAACCCTCAGTGTGAGAAGCCAGTATGATGCCCACTGGCCGCTTGAATGATACAAGGGCCGCTAGATTGTAAAAGTCTTACAGACTATGAATATGAAAAACGTATGTGGAAGTCTTTTTATAGGATGGCCCAGGGCTTACAACCTTTATGAGCTGGCTTAAGTGATCACTCTACACAATGCAACATTCATAAGAATAATTAAAACTATAGCAAATAAAAAACAAAAAGAAGCATGTAAGGACCAACAGGAAAACCTATTCAAAATGTGTAAAATCTTACCGATTCAAAAACAACTTTATTATAAGCTAACACTGGAAGAATACGATAATGAGAGATTTAAAACACCAGTACAACATGAATATATGACAAGACAAATAAGAAACTAGAAATAAAAAAAACAAACAATTTTACGGAGACAGGACCAAACAGTGGGTAGTACCAAAATTATTCAACAAACTACCGGATAGAATAAAAAATGTAAAGGGACGAACAAATATAGAAAAAACCCTCTAGAAATACTACATTGAATTGTGAAGTGAATATTTAAAAGCATAAAAGTTTTAAAATTTGTAGTTTTATATTATATTCTAGCTGGTCGTACCCGGCGTTGCACGGGTTAAGGATTAAGTCAAAAATAAGTTTGTGAGGGAAAACAAAAGGTCCGCTGTTCTCTAAAAAACAATGTTTCCATCTAATGTTAACATAAGTTATTGTAACATAACTGTAATTCTTAGATATATGGTATCACAGACTTTTTTGTAGATATTAATGTCCTCTATAAAACTGTATTACTTTGCTCTATTGGCAATAATTTCCGCAGCGTACGCAATATAAGGTTTTTTTTTTCGTAATTTTTTCACACGTTGGGTTACATTATCGAAGTTTTCATACGGATCCCTAACATTTTTGAAAATATTCTATAGCCTATGTTCATCAGGGATAATGTAGGATTCTGAATGTGAAAGAATTTTTCAAATCGGTCCAGTAGTTTCGGAGCCTATTCAATTCAAACACACAATCAAATCTTTCCTCTTTATAATATTAGTATAGAAAATTAAGGACAATTAATTAAGGAAATGTACATATACTGTAATGAAATCCTTGCGTTTAAACTGTAAATACAGTTTTGCAAGAGGTAAAAATAAAATGGCAATCAATTCCGTCGTAAGAACATCCACACATTATCAAATTTTCTATATACATATGTTCAAATCTGAGAATCTTTCATTTATTTGAATGGAGTATGCTAGAGACATCTTTAGTCTTTTCTCATGAACATAGATATTTCCGTTTATTTAATAACTTGTTACAAATCATTGTCAGTTTTAATTCCATGAGTCTAAATTTAATTTGTGGGGAACTTGTAATGATTTAACGATTTTTTATGCATGTAACAAAGAAAATATTACTTATTGTCTTTATATAGTGTTAAATTTCATAAAATACATAATATTTTACAGTTGGCTGCTTCGTGGTCTGGGCGCGTTTTACATCAAGCGTCGTCTGGAGACCAATGGATCCGAAAAGGACCTGGTGTACAGGGCGGCTCTTCACACTTACATGATGCACTGCCTCAGGGCCAGGCACAACATTGAGTTCTTCATAGAGGGCGGACGCAGTAGGACAGGGAAACCACAGTTGCCTAAAGGTAAAGATTTTATTACAATATCTATTATTGTACTCGCGTCAATAGGGTAGTTTCTTATTATCTTAAAATATTAAGAATAATTGGTTAAAAAATATTGTGCGAAGGGTGAATAGTTACGCCTGGACATTCACTTTACAAGTTTGATTGTGATTTGATTGTGTCCTTTTAAGATGAGGCTAATAGCTAAACTAAGTACAATGTCAAGTAAATATTCATGATTGTCATTTTTTACTTAAATATTGCTAGAGTGATAAGTTATGAATTTTAATGATTTATAATTTTATTTATATTTAGCTTAATTATTTCAGTACAGTTTTATCTCCATAATGTTGGCTTTACATTCGTAAGAAAACATTCTGTGTTCGTATACATATTCAGAACTAAGGGTGATTTCTTTTTCTATTTTCTCAAAAGGTCCTACCTAAGTTATTGTCCTAAAATAATTTGTCTAAAATATACATTCTGATTCGAAACTGGAGAGAACTGGCACTAGACCGAGATGAGTGGAGGAAAATTATTGAGGAGGCCAAGACCCACCAAGGGTTGTAGTGCCAAGAATGATGATGATGATGATACATTCTGATATAAAAAAATAATAAAAACAATAATTTCATAAAAAATGCGTTAAGTTTAATTTGCATTGAATGTGCCACTTTAACTGTAGATTTGTTTTTCCACGGTGAATCAGAGATCTAAGCAATTCTTTTCTATATCCTAAAAACTTTTTAATTTTTTCAGGTGGTATATTGTCTGTGATAGTAGATGCTTACCTGGACGGGACAATCGAGGATGCTCTATTGGTTCCCATGTCTATGAACTACGAGAAGCTTGTCGACGGTAATTTCGTTCGGGAACAGCTGGGCATGCCGAAACAAATGGAGACTTTCGGTGCGGCCATGAAGGCCATCTGGAAAGTCCTAAATTCACACTATGGCAGTATCAGGATTGATTTCAACCAACCATTTTCCATGAGGGTGAGAAAAAATGATATTCATTAGGCTGGTATTATTGTGGCAATATGGACGCTATCTGTATAAAAAAAATGTGGTGTAGCCCGTCCAACTTATCTGGAGAATAAAGGAGGGCGTCCCAATCGTTGTGGTGCTGCCCATAGTCTAAAAATTATCTTATTTTTAGGGAATTTTTTGTAAATTCATTTTTTCTTAAACAAGTTACAGTTGCCGGCAAACTTCTTGAAATTCTTTGGCGTAGTGGGGGAATGCACAGAAGACAAAATTTGGGTCTCGTTGGTGGAATGGTACATGCGCAAACTTCCCCCCACTACGCCGTAAAATTTCAAGATGTTTGCCGGCTACTGTACTAAGCAGTATACGACACAATAAAAAACAAAAAATGTAAACTAACGTACAAATAAATTTATCAAAATATACATTCGCAAAATACACAACGTCACAAAATGGCGTTTATTCAAAATCAAAGAAAAATACAATTTTCAGAAAGAAAAAAAAAAAAAAATAATTCTTTTAGGCCGGCGCCACATTACGCAGATCTTCCGCCGCGTCTTTTCCGTTGCGCCAATCGGCAAAGCAAATAGATCGTCCGATCATCCGCGTAGTGTGTTTAATAAGCGCATATTGTATGGAAAGAAATGTAGCGATGTTCCGCGACAGAAAAGACGCGGCGGAAGATCCGCGCAGTGTGGCGCCGGTTTCATTCGGTGTTTCATACCTAATGATCATGACCTCCATGTTTAACTAAGTAACACCTAAGGATATCAATCGGTTTAGGCCCGTTGTATCAACTTGGTTTATAGTAATCTTTCGTTCAAAGCATAGATATTTTGCGTTTTCCACCGATCAAACAACTCGCTCTCGTTTCATCTAGATATATGACTGGCCTATTCGTACAAGAATTTTGCTCTCATGGCACATATATCATTGCGTTCTATAAGCACCTTACGGTTACTTTTAGTATTCCGAAAACGAAAACCTAGCTTATGCAGTAGGTAATTTACGCAATGTCTCACGACATTCTTGAAAATTTATGTCTTCTTTCAATACCTTTTACAGTTTACTTTATGTAGGTAACTCTTTCTTAAAATTATAAAAATCGTGTCCCTTTCGCCTAATGACTCCCAAATCAAAGTTATCAATATCAATTTTTCCACTTATCCTTGTTTTTTTTTTCCGGGTGTAGATACTTTAATGCCCATTTCCACGGCCGCTTTACCTTCTTTAACTATTTTGTGAATTGCCGATTCAGAAATACCTGAAGAAATTGTATAATAGTAAAATAAAAAACTTTAGTATGGGAAAGTCATTATAACTGCATGGCAGCACTAACTTGAAGCGGCGGCAATACGATGGCAATACGTCAATGAACAAAATCAAACGGTATAATTGGGGCTTTTAGACGTTGTCCTCTTCAAAAAACATGTGCATTTTGAAGATTATTTCCCGAACACCGCTTTTAATGGTTTTTGGCATGGTGACAATCTAAAATTTTCATAAAAAACTGTCGAAACAGTCGTGAACCCCTCTGTAAACAAAGTCTGTCAAAGGTCTGTCAGCTGTAGATAATCCAGTATGGCGTCGTTAGTTCCAAATTTGGCCATTCTTCAGATAAGTTAGACAGACTATAACATTGACTGTATGGTAAAAATTTTTGTTTTTGATAAAATATTTTTCTTTGATTGCATTTTATATGAATCTTAACCGTGTCAAATAATCGGAGACGTGTCACAAATTATTTACCAAGTGAAGAACATATTCAAACGATGCAAGTATATGAATAGGTGTCCGGCACTCAACCATTTTGAGAACACAAGACAATGCTGTATATCTCTGCTGTATGCTAGCGAATGTTTATACAGCACAACAGAGACCATTAAATATATGTGTTATTATTACTAGGTTGCACAGCGTGTTGAATGAATTGAATGAATCATTTTACAGTTAGCCTCCAAGCAGTAATCAGCTCCAGTGTTCTTTATGTATGAAAACTGTTCTCTTCATTATTCGCATGTTCCATACATTCAATCCTTTATTCATTTACACACAATGATTTTTTTATGCTTTGCATTCAGCCCCAATCTAATTTTCTCATTCTTGATTGATTCCAGGAATTAGTTCAGACGTTCCGCAAACCCAGCCAGACGTCTTTATACCGCAGTTTAACATACGAGACGCACACATTCAAGAATGGAATGGACAATTACCATCCAATCACAATACAGATGTTGAGCTACGAGAGAACGATGACATCCAACGCCAGCTGCACCAGTCTGTACGGCTCCGACTGTGTGGTGGAAGATCAGCAAGGCCTGGTTGAGGCTATTGCGAGACATGTTGTTTATGGTATGTTTGTTCTTTTTTGCCGTTGCTGAAATAAATGTCAATTTATTGATGTATAATTTTATAGTGAATACGCAAAATGGTACAGTTGGCAATCTGTCTTACAAATCTTTCTCTCAGGTGCATGTGTGGAAAATCTATGTTCAATATAATGTAATTAATGAAGGTTAAGCTATTATATAGCCAGTTACATGGTACAGTTATTTGAGATTTGTATCTGATTGTATCGATGATTGGTAGCTAAGATATAACTGTTATATTGTACCGATAGTTACTCTTCGAATTGCGAAAAATTATTTACCCATCATCAATACAATCAAATTACCTGTTGAAATACCGTCACTAAGTGTGATGCTGGCTATAACGTAGTCAATAGAATAAGGAAAAGGTCACTAAGATGATTTAGTTGTGTGGAACATAAGACCAAAAAGAGGACGATAAAGGAACTATAATACGAGGGGAGTGTTGAAGGCAACCGGAACAGTGGGCATCCGCAAGAGACTTGCAATATCAGATAAACCAAATACTGTAAAATGCTTCAACAAACTTGCATGAGAAGTTATATGAAAGTGGTTAAGATAAGAGCAGCGAGCCAGGATGGAAGAGTGTAGCATTCTATTTTCTCTGCCTACAAAAACGGCTGCATGGTTAATTAGTTGGTTACATATCAGATATCAACATCTGAAAACCTTTTTTTTTCTTTCCAGATAGTACAAATGCAACAGCAATAATGTCCACCAATGCCGTAGCATTTGTGCTGCTGACACGCTTCCGTGACGGCTGCACCTTGAGCCAGCTGGTCAGCGCAGTGGAGGGGCTCACAAAGGAACTCCTGAATGATGGACGGCACGTCGGGTACATAGGAGATACTGTGGACGTTGTCAATCACGCTGTAAGCTTCACATTTTATATATTGACTTTCGTCATGAAATTGTATGATAAAATATATTCTATTTACGTATATTTATAACGGTGCCGATCTTATAAATAACTTTAGTAGTTTTACTACCTAGATAGCTAGCTTCACCTAATGGATTCTTGAATACAGTAAAACCCAGTTTGAAAATAATTGATAGTCCCTTGTGGGATCAATAAATTTTAGTTCATAAAATTTGATTTTTTTTTATTTGACGAAATTGAAAATATATTTCAATTTTTTCGCAAGTGAGAACAACAAATATATCAATATCGGGTACTTTAGTAATATAAATGTCAGTTTTCGTATTAGCATTATAAATATATCGATTTCAAAATGATTTCTTGAAATACGCAAAAATACAGAAGTTTTTCACTAAATTAATGATTTTTTTCATGAGTTTTACGATTTTTGGCAAATTTCGCAATTGTATTGAGATTTTAAATTTTTTTTGTATCTTAAATTTCGAATTAACAGGGTTCCGCGTAATTCGAAATGTTTTTTTGGGTACCTCGAATTTCAAATTAACGAGGTTTTACTATATTTAATCCAGAAATACAGAAATGTACTTGATGCTTACGAGAAAGACAAAAGCCAAAATAAATCAAGTCATTACAAATTATTTATCCAAAGCAAATCTCGACAGATTCAAATAAATCTTCTCCACGTGTTTACAAAAAAGCTCATTTTACGAAATCTTGTTAAAAAATGTGGAATTAACAATATGGCGTCTTAGTGGATCGATGGAGATAACTACGAGAGATTGTCATCTTCCAGTTTATTTAATTAATTTCTTTACCTTCTTTCAGATCAATATTCTGGGACCCGGCCTGGTCATCAAGGAGCATGAGGCGGGTAACATCGTGGTGAAGCCAGTGTCTATACTCCCCAACATCATTGAGCTCTCTTACTACGGCAACTGTCTGCTGCCGCACTACGTCATGCAGAGTGTGGTCGGTATGTACAGCGCGGAAACTTATTTCATAATTTAACTTGCATTTTGGTTTCAGATAGTGCAAATTTAATTACTGCTTTTGATATTTAATTACCTTTAATTATTATACAGTGAGACTCGCTTAATAAATTCACTTTCAATAAGTTTTCCCGCCAAATAAGTTTAAATTCTGCGGTCCCGAAAAAGTCCCATACAAATCCCATATTTTTTTTTAGGCTTAATATGTTTTCCGCTTATGTTCGTTTCTCGCCTAAGTCGTGAAAATATTTATAACCGAACTCAATTTATTCATACAAATAAATCTTCATAATACGTTTTTCGGAAGACGAAATTTTGATCAACATTCCTAAAAATGAAAAATAGGAGCAATAAAAATTAAGTGGGTTTGGCGGCGTCACAAAAGTTCTAGCCGCTGAAAAAACCCCGTAGTATTTGAATAGGCTAATGAAATAATATTTAATAAATAAATTTATCTGGCGATTATTTACGATAATTTTTTCAAAAGCATCAACGTCGGCGCAAAATAAATTCGCCTAAACGAAACTGTTTTCATTTTGGTTGTATTTCTTCGAGGAAACAATTGGCAATATTAATTACGTAATATCTCCTATTGTTTTCTAAGGCTGGCGTCACACTTAGTGTATTTTCCGTCGCGTCTTTGACGCCGCGGAACGTCGCTACTACGCGGATCATCAATCGTTTCGGTTCCCCGCCTGTGGAACTTACGTCAACGTAAAATCGGTGACGTCGCGTCTCGTGTTTTTGATTGCACCACGCCACATTTGACAGATTGTCCGCACGTGTGTTCGTTCTCCGCGCGGTCCGCCGCGGAATATAGTAGGTATATGACGACTAAATTCGGTTGCGGTTTGACGCGACGTCAAAGACGCGACAAAAAAAGGATCTTATTTAATTTAGCAATAAAAAATACCACAAATTTTCTTTGCGCCCGGGAAAATATTAAGGTAGTCTGAAATCAAACGTAATTAAAATAAAGAAAATCGTAATTAATCACAAATAAAAGGACGTTGCTCAAGGCGGTATGTTGAATGTACACCTAAATTATGTAGAAATCATCAAAAGGGATACATTTTTAAAATGAAGTCAAATAGAATACTTTTTACAAATGGTTATTTTTTACAAATGTGCAATCTTTACCAAGCCAAGGAAAGTAGATACAGGTAACTTTTTGTATTTTTTTCGTAATCGTGAGGTTTTTGATTTGTCAATATACACCGATTTATATTAAAAAATTTTGACAGTGTTAATTTTTTTTATAGTTTTGGTGGTTTTTATTGTTTTCTGACCCTTGGGTACTATGTATTTACAAAGGTAATATTTTGCAAATGTATATATTTACCTACTTAAATTTTTAAATAAAATGTCCTTAAATTGTCATATTATATAAACGAAAATTTAATTAAAACACAAAATTAGAAAGTATAAATAATTTGTGAAAATACTGAAATCACTGTTAATATGTTTTCACGCCTAATAAGTTTTTATTTGCTGGTCCCTTGAAAAACGTATTAAGAGAGTTTCACTGTATTACAAAAAAATATTTTTAAATATTATGCATATAGATGAAAAATTTATGAAAAATCTCCAAAAAAATTATGCTTCCCGAAGATTTAAAATTCTTATTCAATTGTAGTGACAGCGCTGCAAGTCCTGACATTAAAGCGGTCGTACAGTGGCAACACGGTGACTTGGCAGGAGCTGATGGACTTGTCCCTAGAGCTGTGCGAGATCTTGTCCCAGGAGTTCATCCTGTGCAAGCCTTGCCAGGATCTGGAGGACTATGTCAGGGAGTCCATTCACAAGGTGGCCTGCAGGGATTGGATTAAGGCCCCAGAGGTAATGAATGAGTGTTCTTGCATTTCTCGTATTTTATCTTATTGATTTTTTTTTTTGTTATTATAGTATATTTTGGTCATGGCACTGGCAAGGATATGTAGGACCGATATCCGCTGAAAATGAATCTTCCTGGATAAATCTGATGGCATCAGAAGATTCTAACGATCATAAAAACATGAGAACACTCTTATTGCAACGTTTTCATCTTTGAAGTGCCATACTCAAAAAATCAACCTTTAATACGTTGACTGTCGATCACGTGTTTGGGAGTGCGCGAGGCGCCGATCATGCATATGCGCATGATAACTGCACACTGTTTTCACTTGTAAATGCGCGATTGTCACCCTACACACTCCCGTTATCACGCACAAACGCATGATCGGCAGTTAACGTGTTAACGGAATACATATAGGCGGCTTCCATAAATGATGTCACAGGCTTAGAGGGGATCAACGGGATGGTGGCAACTTGTGATGGGAGGGTAGAAGTCTAAAAATGCCACATCACGAATTTGAATTTGTTCATACGGAAGCCTAATGTATTGTCACGGGATCACGGCAGCAGGAGACAAATGAGACACTTGAAGTTAATTAACATTTTATTAATTACATAAGTCACTGGACACAAATTCATTTAATTAATTTATTAATTAGTTAATTTATTTCAGATGGAAACATTCACTGATGAACAGTTACTAGGAATCCGCATGTCGAGATCAGTAATGCCGATGGATGACGAGGAAGGATATACCCCCAGGAGAAATACCTACTATATAGTCAATGATAGTGAAGATTGCATAAGAGAAAGGTTTTTATAATTTTTTTATATATAAGTAAAACCTCGTCAATTCGAAATTAAAGGAACCCAAAAAAAAACATTTTGAATTATGCAGAACCCCGTTAATTCGAAATTCAATGTACAAAAAAAAAAAAAAATCGCAATACAATTGTGAAATTCGCCAAAAATTGTAAAACTCGTGAAAAAGGTCATTAACTTGTTGTGGGCCGTAAATTTTCGGAATTTTTTGTGATTTTTCTTTTTACGAAAAAACCATGAAAACATGCGTATATTAAAAAAAAACACACACATTCATATTATTTTATCGTAAGTGTCGAAACGCAATGATTTTTTTATCATTTAAGTAAAAAAAATAATCTTTTTTTGAATTTCCATAATGTTGCCAGCGCAACATTTTCTGAAAAATAATAATAATTTTTTTATTTGTTTATTAGAGACAACACTACTATTAATAATAATAATCTTCTTCTGTGTGATATATTTTGTTGCACGGCACGGCACACGACGGGACATCGCACTCATAACACATAAATATGATACACTTTCACACACACACATATTTCAAATAAACGCAACAAAATTGCGTGTATTTTTGTTAATAAAACACTATTAGTATTCAATTGAATCATAAACCAACAAAAACTGACAAATATCGCAAAACATATCGTATATATTTGTATATACGTGTACAAATAAATCGAAAATCGAAAAAAATAAATTGTATTTCCCGCGCACATTGCGCGTGACCTTGACGATGGAATATTTGAATTTCGATTGCACAACACGCGATCGGGGCGACATCTACAACTTCTCTATACGATTTTGACGGCAGAAAAACTTCCGTTTTGATTGTTGATTTAAAATATAATCGGTGATGTTTTTGAGTTGAAAATGGAACGACAGGTCACAACAGGATTTCTCTATTGTGAAAAAATTACGTTTTTCAAATTCGATACGCGGCCGTCGATAAATAAATTATTTTGTGCCTGTCGGATATGTGCGTCCGCGGCCCAGGGGGGGTTAATTTAGTGAAAAACGTCTGTATTCTTGCGTATCTCAAGAAATCTTTTTGAAAACGCAATATTTATTATGCTAATACGAAGACAGCGACATTTATATTACGAAAATATATATTTGTTCTCACATGCGAAAAAATTAATATTTTTTCAATTTTGTCAAATTTAAAAAAAAAAAAATTAATTTTTTGAACTAAAATGTATTGATTTATGCCGCAAGGGACTAAAAATTATTTCGAATTATTTGGAAAAATCAAAAATCCCTATGCGATTGCGAAATACACCAAAAATCGTAAAATTCATGAAAAATACAATTAATTTTGTGAAGAACGTCTGCATTTTTGCATGTTCTTCAAGAAATCATTTCGAAAACGCAATATTTATTATGCTAATACAAAGAACACCACATTTCTATTACTAAAGTATGCAGAGTTGATATATATGTTGTTCTCACTTGTGAAAAAAATCAAAATATTTTTTTAAAACTTATAAAGCGGCGTACTGGCGGCGTCCTATTGAGTTATTCTTCCTCAGGGGGTGCGGGTACAAATACCGAGAAAAAAATGCAAACTTTGATATTGCATATCTCTATAACTATTGATATTAGGCCATGGTTGCTTGAACATTTTTGACTCATAACATAAGTCAGGAATCTACCGGCCAAGTTTCTGCTGCTAGCTCTGGTACACCCTGTTTATCAAATAAATTGAAATTGAACACTGAAAAATACCCCAGAAAATTTTGAACGGCCTTCTTGGGTTTGAAAACCTAAGAACATTTAACCCTCAAGAGTTTGCATAAGATGTATTTTTTTAATATAGTTTAGGTAAACGATGTGTTGTCTATTTATTAATTTATGTATATTTTCAGGCAATACCTTCAAACCGTTCTGAGGCCCCTAATAGATGTATACAGTATGACCGCCCTGTGTTTGCCCAAGCTGCTGTCCACAGACAATGGCCTTTCCACCCACATGTCTGAATCGGAGTTCGTTCAGGACGTTCTCGTTGAATTGAAGCTGATGTTGGACAGTGGAGAATGTATATACGGTGAGATTCAATCAACAGGATTTTATAGGCCTGATTTTTTTTTAACGCTTCAACAAGCCAGAAGGCCCAATTACAGAGGCGAAATACATTACAAAACACCCAGGCTTGAGTAAATCAAAAAGATTACATTGTGACCTCACCGAGAATCGAACCTGGAACCCTCAGTGTGAGAACCAACGATTTGGAAGATCCACATTATTCCATCCAATATAGAGATAAAAATCTGACAACATTTCCAACATAAATAACATCACTTTCAAATTGTGTTGGTTTATATAAAAGGTGACTTCAGGTGCAGGAAAGTCTTAAAGTGTACTTAGTTTAGTGAATGGGTACATTAGACATCGTCGGCATAGATTGTTTCACATTCCAATATACAGGACCAACCTGCCGATGGTTATGCCTGTTGGAAGAGCCACAGCTATGCTGAACAAAATCGCTTTGGGTATTGATATATTCCATGTGTCTGAGGGGGTTTTCCGAAGCGGGATTCTCCTACACCTTTGACCAGATTTTATGTTATTTTTAATTTATTAAATATTTTTATTTTGATATATACTTCCACAATATGTATGCCTTGAACACGTAGTTTATAATGTACATATTATTAAATAAATTGAATTGAATTGAATTGTGGTAGTAAGTCCAAAAGTGTGGAACTCCCTACCTTCTGTATTATGGGACAGTGTATCAGAAACTTTATTAAAACAACATTCAAAATGCTTAAAAGTTTTCAAAAAAATCAAATCTTTTAAGTTCGCATATGATTTTTACTATTGCTTTAATGTAAGACTTCACAGTCATTTTGTAAAGCGAACCTTGAAATGTAATTTTTACAAAAGTGACGCTATATAAATTATCCATTATTTTTATTTATTATTCTGATGAAACATAATTTTTACAGGCGAGGCGCTGTCCACCGACGCCATCAAGAATTTCCTCCGGCTTCTCCGAATGTGGGGGGTGGTCGAGCTGCACACCAAGGGGCGGGCCAGGACGCTCACGATAGCCAAAAATTACCAAAGTCACGCCAAGCTCAAAAACGTATACGAGCTCGTCGCCAGATTCCGGACCCAGACACCCGCGGAGGATTCCGCTTCTGCCGTCAAGCGATGATCGTCCAACGACAAAACTGGCACAAATCTTTTGAGACATTCACGATTTGATAACGAGTCAAGAGTTACCGATGTTGAAATAATATAAACCATCGACTGCGCGCTTGATTCTTCGCCACAAATTACATTTTAATACTCCTCTAGTTTTAAGTAATTTTTTTTACAGTGGATGACTAAATGAGTGCTTTAAATACTGCGGTGCTACGGACTGACGTTAAATCTATTTGGTTGGATATTGAAATTTTTTTTTTTTATTCAGTGTTGGTGTCCAACACCCTGTGAAAGTTTAGTAAATTATTGTTAATAAAAATAAATGGATGTAGAGAACTGCTGTAGGGTCTTCCCATGAAACTGTAACGGACCATTAGGTATGGCCTAAATATTATAAAGGAATTGTTGGTGTGAAATAATCAATTTGCTGTTTAGCATATTATCACACAGTTTATATAGTATTTGAAACAAATTGGATGAATCAATTTGAAAGATATGTATGTACAACCAATTTACGAAAAAAATATCTGATCACCACTGAAAATGAATAATTGTATCATTTCATCGCTGTATATTCAGGGTTATTTGTAAAACATTAATAACCTCGCAGGACTATACTCCTGTCTTGATTATGAGTTGAAAATGTTCAAGCTATCATGACCTGATATCAATAGTTATGGAGATATGCGACATCAAAGTTTGCATTCTTTTTTCAATATTTCTGACTTATGTTTTGTAAAACGTTGGACTATCATTACAGTAACTCATATCGATTACGAAAAATTCATTCGTTTTAATACAAGTTAAATAAAATGATAAAAACCCTGAAAAAATTCCAATTGGAATGAATTTTTCATATTCAATATAGTCCAATGTTTTACAAAAAATAAGTCAGAAATATTGAGAAAAAAAAATGCAAACTTTGATGTCACATATCTCTGTAACTATTGATATTAGGTCATAATAGCTTGAACATTTTCGACTCAGGTAGGAGTATAGTCCTGCGAGGTTATTGATGTTTTACAAATAACCCTGTATAATTAATCCTATGTGACGTTTTAGTACATTCTGAGATAAACGAATGAAACTGTTTTAAAAAATAATTGCACGGACTAGATGTATAAAAAATATTTCACATAATTACTAGGCAGACTTTCCAGATGAACGGCAATGTTCTTTTTAGTATATCTCCATTATTTATATGAAAAATTGACAAATTTACTCGTTTATCTCAGAATGTACTAAACGGCACATAGACTTTATTATATATACGGCGACGATTAACACAACCCTATCAGAGTATCTCACAGCTACTAGCGAAGAATTTGGGGAAAATTCCTTACACTTTTGGCGAAATGTCGACAGATTTCTCACCCATCTTTTGTAAAACATTGCAGCATTATAAAAGTAACTCATACCAAACATTAAAAATTTATTCGCTTTTGATACAATCAAATAAAATGATTAAAACTGTGCAGAAATTTTGAGATTTTTTTTTCGCAAGGTTTTTAATCCCTTAATTTGACTTATATCAAAGTGAATGAATTTTTAATATTAAATATAAGTTGGTGTCGTAATATTGTAATGATTTATAATAGAAAAAAATGCAAACATTGATGTCGCTTATCTCCATTACTGTCGCCATTTCATCCAAAGTGTAAAGATTTTTTTCTAATATAATTGAATGAAGAAGATTCCCCAAAGCTTTTGCTGCTAGCTATGAGATGCTGTGTTTATATAAAGAGTCATATTTCTCTGATTTTTCATATTCATAGATGGTTACTTTGTGTTTATACAGAGAGTCATATGTCTCTGATTTTTCATATTCATAGATGGTTACTTTGGCTAAATGTGTACTGCCAATCCGCTGGAAAGGAAATAGTTCCGAGATTGCATTCCAGTAGCAAACAAATTTTTTTTCTGAATATCTTTTTGATTGATTTATCGTATTTATTCTAAATATCATAGAATAACATCCACAATGAAAATGTGTTTTCGTTAAAAAATTTTAATTTATAATATTTGTTTCAAATATTTATGTGACTATTCACATTCAATATAAATCGACGGTCCTTATGTAAACTCGGAATTCTACCAAAAATGCATTTTTTTTCTTTTTTGCACCAATATATAAAAAATACTTTTCTCCATAATACAAAACTTAAACTTTTTCACAGAGTAAAACTGACATTTTGTTTGTAAAGCCAAACTTCAAACAGCTCTCCTGTAAAATTGCTTTTTTGTAGATTTCTTTAGTGTACTTAGGGAGGGTCGAAATATTGTGTAATATTTATTTTGCCTTTCACGTATGATGACAACATATACGTAAATATTATTTATTCAGCTCGCAATATAACACTTTTGTGTTGTGAAATCGTTGCACTCAAAAAAGCCAATGATAAATTCTATAATTTTTCTGTATAAATGGCAACACGCTAATTTTGATTTAGCGTTATTAATATTTTAACAATATTGTGTGTTACATTTGGTGTAAAATCAACCGTGCATTTCTCTTGCACGTTTATGTATCTTACAATTTTATAAGGTTGTGCATTATTGGTTTATCTCAAAAAATATATCACATGTCCCGGACATGTCAACATACCACACATGCCTGCGTAGAATATGTTTTTTTGGTTCTCCCGTTCCTATAGATCATTGGGCATGTTTTATTTTCATCTTGTTTTTTTTCAAAGTTAGATGTTGTTTTTTTATTTTGTGGAGGGTAAAAATTAACTTTATTTTATTTTATTCATTGCATATTATTACAGTAGAACCTCGTTAATACTTAATTTAAGGGACCCAAAAAACATTTTGAATTATGCTAAACCCCGTTAATTTGAAATTCGAGATACAAAAAAAATTGTAATGGAATTGCGAAATTCACCAAAATCGTAAAACTCATGAAAAAAGCCATTAATTTTGTGAAAAACCTCTGTATTTTTGCATATTTCAAGAACTCGTTTCGAAAACACAGTATTTACTATGGTAATACAAAGTTTGTGACATTTCTATTGCTAAGTACCCTGATATTGACATATTTGTTCTCACCTGTGAAAAAAATCGAATCATTTTTTCCTATTACGTTACATTACAAAAAAAAATATGAAACCTATATTTTATTTTTTTATGGCTCAAGGGGTTAAAATTATTTTGAATTACGAATTACCTGGGTTTTCGAATATCGGGGTTAATCTACCATGAAATTAACATTGTGTGACTTGTGGGTTTTAAAATTTTTTAATTATGACGAATTTCGAATTATCCAGCCTAGAATTAACGGAGTTTTATCGTATTCCATAAAATATTATGCAGTTTCGTGGCATATTTTTCCCGGGAAGCCTCCATAAAAACATATTCTATTTTAAAATGGAGATGTACAGAAACAATTGTACCTTGCTAGTACGTTGGGTCCGCATATAACAGACATTTTAATTTGTGATCTTGAGCTAAATTAAAATGATTTCATTTCTGAAAGCATTTATTTGAAAATACGTGATAGATAAAGATGAAAGTGCAGTATCTTTATTATTGCTGTGTAAATGAGACATTCATATTTGATTCTTGCTGAAGTCGAGGAATTTTCTTATTGCATTTCAGAATATCTTGCGTATTGGAGATGTTATAATTTGTTCGATCTAGTTGATTCAGTGTGAATTCTTGGAACATATAATTTTTTCAAAATATTAATGCAACGAGTTTGGGCTGGAAAGTGTACATACTTTTCAAATCATCATAAGAAACGCATCAAAAATTCAGTCACATTGTGAAGAATTATTTTATATTTTTAGTTTAAGTAACACCTAAGAGAACTGGTAAAGTAATTTTAATGTTTTTCACTGTGTATGTGTGGAGGTGACTTTTTTCTCTTTATTTTTGCAAGACATTTTGATTGCGTGCGTAACTTATACGCAATAATATTCTTTGCCAATATTACTGCATTTTCATCAAACATTATCAATGTTTTTACTTTGCATGTGTACATATTAAATGATAGATAAAATGTTTTACATATATATTTTTGAACAATTTTTTGTGCATTTCAATTTGTATATTATACTATGTTAAATACAGAATTCACGCTTGTTTGGTTTGATGTTCCATTTTATGGATGTATATCTAGGATTGACCAGCTAATTGCAAATCTAACTTCAGCTCAATTCTGTCAAGATTAAATTCAAACGCTCAATTTTGTTCCATTCCAAGACATTTTTAGTGAAACATTAAAGAAAAGGTCGAATGGCTTGATCATTGTGGCGTGGATTTCGTCTCTTCTATATATTAAATGATAAGAGTGTAAGCGCGGTTGACGACTCCTTTGCAAGGGTGATATTGGCCGTATTCTGAAATAAGCAATATTGCTATTTCTGTATCTTGACAGTTATTACATAAAATTGTACTATTACCAATTTTGACAATTTGAGTTTGACAGGTTTGAAATTAATGAATTCAATCAGAAAGCTCTAAAAGTTATTCACAATTATGAATAATGAGCTTTCTAATTGATTGAATTAATTTGTTCTCTTGAGCTTTGCGATGGGAGAATAGCCCTATTCGAGAGGCGCACTCTCTCCCGCATATTTCACATAGGAAGGGGTCAGGTTGCATTGGTCGGAATTTCGAAGAATTAATTTCAAACCTGTCAAACTTAAAACTTCACAATTCGCAGCATTACAATGTTATACAGTAACTGTCAAGATACAGAAATGGCAATATTGCTTATTTCAGAATAAGGCTGAATATATGTGTGTTATGTGGTCTTACTTTTATCTAGTTGTATGTACATATTATGGTCTTTGATCTAGATACTGGTCTAATGGAACATTGAATTGGATAAGTCAGAATGTGGTGCGACAATAGGGTAGTTGCACTTACAATCATATATCATTTAAAATGCGTAAGTTAATTATTATACTGATTCATCGTATTAAAATATTGTAAAAAATATATTTCAAAATTTTTTAATGAAATTGCATTTTATTTTGATTTTTCAAAACATAGTTTTGTGACATAATAACATTATAAATAAAATGTGATTTCATTAAAAATAAATTTAACTACTTATTTTAAATGTTTTCTTTTAATAAAGTAAACCATGGGTCCAGGCCAACTACATTTAAGAATCTTTTTGTCAAATGTCAAGTCAAATACTTTTGAGAATCTTTGCAATTAACCTTCAGATACAGGAAGATCGAAAATAGCTTTAATAGAGCGAGGTACGAAGTGACCCCGGTCAAATTTGCGTTTTAATGAAGAATAATGGTTCGAAAATGCTCTATAATATTTTTTATTACATTTCTTATACAGTGCGAACAAAATATAAGTTTTTAAATTTGTCGTAATTTTATAAGAAACTGTACTATCTTGTCGACCGGCCGACGGAAGACGTGCGAGCAGAATGACATAACCGGATGTCTCCCTATAGCGTACGCACCGCACACGTGTGTTGTGGAAGTTATGGTCCAATATTATAATATTTATTATTTCAAAATGCGTACAACTAAAATTGACATGGAATTAATGGGATTATTTTAAAATACATACGAGTACAAAGGAATACAATAATTATTATACATATTTTATATTCATCACAAAGTAAAATGTATATAAATCTGCTGTAGTATGATCACAATATTCAATAGTACAATTAGTTCCATCGCAAATAAGGTTTATCAAACCATCGACTAACCTCATAAATATAAATATTTTTGCCATCATTTAGTAATCCCTGTGAGGCATTTACAATATTATGAGCTTGGCGTCTAGATGAATGACGTGGAACTGAATTACACCGGAACCCCGATTTTGACGAATAACTACCTGCACCATTATGTTTGTAACTTCCTATGTCACTTTCCTTTGTATCTTCATAAATTTCCACAATGTCTTCGATATCTGAAATATCTTCTGGGTTCAGGTTTTCATACTCAGAATCACAATCGTTATCCTTTTCCAATGAATCCAAGGATTTGTTATTGCTTGACCAACGTAACTTGGCGTGCGGCGACTTTGCAACTAAAACCCGCCCCGCCCGCACCCGGCGGTAGCCCTTCGCCCTGTCATTCAGTTCAATTTTGTATTTCCTCGGGAGCTGTGACATCTTGATTACCAATATACAGTGAATTATTATGTCCAAAACATCCAAAACAGTCCGGAATGGTGCAAGAACAATTGCCAATGAAGTATTAAAGTTTTGCGAAGCTGAAAAAGCAAATAATGGACCGATATTACCGTTACCGTCTGACAGTTTGACAGATAGAACGGCCGTCATTACGGCTTGGTTTCTTTAGTGCTGCCTGATCAAATTTCTGTTAAAGGCTACGACACCGGTCACCGGACATCTGTACATTATGTATTGTGTAATAAATTTACACCCTGGCAACTTCTGTTACGCGACAGGGATGCCCTCCCTCACACGCCAATTTATAGTGGTCGCATTCTATACGAATCCATCCTTTTTTTTAAAAAAAACATTAAAAAATATTACATAAAATTATGTAGTGCGCATCGATGACACTAAAGACAGGTAAGACGCAACTGAAACACACTGGTGCGCTTGGATAAATAACCCACCAAGCGAAGAAATTTAGGATGCAACTGAGCCAAATACGTTTGTCATGTCTGCCGTTACCTAATAAAGGGAATCACCTTATGTCCCGAGAAATCTATGAAAAAATTTTTTTTTTTTCCTACTTTTGACTGTCTTACTACACTATATCATTTTCTTTTCGTGTTGTATTCTTTTGGATATTTGAGAATTACAAAGAATACCAGCTCAATATCATTAATATTTATTAAATAGTTTAAAAATAAGATTTTTAGGGTAATGAATTCCGGAATGCGTGTGTTTAAAAGACGATCACTTCCAATAGGAAAAATAGATGTCTCACTAATTGAATAATATGCTGATTGGTTATTAACAATTCAGTGTACGTAATCATGAAATATATGTACATTATATAGTGTCGAAAGTTCCGGGATTGAGTTCCCGGTGGTGACTATTTTCGATAAATAGATTTTTTCTGTCTATCCTAAGTGATTCATCTAATTTTTAAAAATATTTATGATGAAATGGTATCAAATATCAAGAAACTGAAGTTTGATCAATGATATCTCACTTGAAAATATTTTCTACTCTATTGTTTCCAAAATGTTGCATCTTTAACATATTTTTCGAATATTTTTAATATCCTATCCTAGATTTATAAAATGAATTTATAATTTTAACAAATATGAAAATTATTTATAGGGAATTTATTCTTATAAAAGTCATCCGCACATGTTTTAAATCAGTCTTTTTTTACGCAAGTTTCACATACGCAAAATTGAAATCAGTTCAAGTTTATTTTTTAAATTTAAAAAAAAAATCCTTGATACTCGATACTTTAGTGAAACTGCCCTATTGATGTTGTGAAACTATTTACATATTAGAAAATAAATTTGTTTACATAATATGTACCAAATAAAAATTTGTTCAAAACTGATGGTATAAAAAATATCCTAGTACAAAATTGTGTCATTTGAATGTCACGATTCTAATTTTTTCTAACTGTGATAAATGTAAGATGAAAAAAAAATGTCTCTGATATTTTGATTGAACATTGACATTTTGTTAGAGCAGATTTTTTGTATATTCATTCTGTCAAGTTCCAAAAAAATTCTTCATAAATATACAAAAGTGCCTTAAATTAAGACAAAATGTGTATTCTGAGTGTTTTGTCCTGGTGAGTGCCAAGTTGTAATAATGGAGTAAATATTTTAAAATGATTTTTATCATTTATATATTTGTCTAAATCCGTGCAAATCTGAGAGTATTGTTTATACGTTTGTGGAACTTTAATTTTGTCATCTACTTCCGCTGATCAACGTCTACAGTCACGGTTCGCAATGACAGGATGTTGTCGTGTCAAGAGACATGTCATTGAGACGGTGGAAGTGTGTGATCTAAATCAATGTTTGACAATAGAATTACACACGTGCAATACAATTGGTGTTAGTAATTTTATTGAGGAATTTTAGTGACCTTGCTGCACGATGTCAGTCAGTTTTTAAAATGTGGCGAAATAGATTTTCAAATTATCTTTTCAGAGATGGCAAATTGTTGGTTTACTCTGCAGAAAGTTTGCCAGAGTTTGCGACGTCCAATTTTTAATGGTGTGTATAAATAGGTAGTTTATTTGATAGCTAAATTTATGTCTTATGAATGCGGGAGCAATGGACGAAAATGAAGAGAGATGTAAACATTATTTTAACTTGTGAAGGGTATTTTCAGAGCATTTTCTTGTATTCCCGAAACGGGTAAAAGAATTTGCCAAATTTTGCCAAAAACAATATGATTGGAATATGTAAGTAAGCAAGGAATTTAGCTCAAATGAATGTGATTGTTATATGATATTGTAGTTGTTAAAACATATGGAAAATATTTCACAATGTAATACCAAGATTGTTATAATAGTAAATATGCAGCTACTTTTTGTATCAATCTCATACATCTAATTGTAGAATTTACGGTTATATATCCGAATTATTGTTTATAGTAAGAAAGAATTATTTTATTATTGATGTAATAAGTGTAAGGAATAATTTAATAAAGTATGATTAAAACAAAAAATATATTGTTTTGGATGTGTTATCTTATCTCGCGCCTTCCCCTCCAAAAAATTTCTGCGCTAAGTTATCTCACAATACATTTTTATATAGTAATATCAGAGTAAACACTGCTTCAGGATGTTCTTTTTTAAAATATTAATAAATATTGAATTTGATTTATGTAAAATTTTACGGAATGCATTACTTACCTAATTCGGGGTACTACTGTACATGTTACCATACTAACTACATATTTTATTCGGTGCCCGTGATGTAAAATAGAAAATCCCATATTTGAAAAGCCATATACTGTTCGACATTTTAAGTATTAATATGCTTTCAGGTTCAGTACCTACCTAAGAATTTCAATTAACCTAGCACCTACATAAACAACAGAATTCTAAGCAACTATTTTCCAGCAAATTGAATTATTAATACAGGAATAACTTGACTCATGTCAATCAGAGTACCAGGTCATTATGGAACCTTTGCTCCTCTATCTTGCTTTGTAAAATTTAAATTTATGTATTTCCATACTTTTGTGGGGTCAATGGCAGTTTCCCCACGCGTTTTGACCAGCGCCGAAATTCCCATGGAAAATCAATCGGGCAAAAGTGCGGACGTCTGTGTTTACATACAGATAAGATCGACATCGGAGATTAGAAACTGCTGACCTGGCGCGTCTCACGTTGCATACAGGAGGATAACAATGAAAAATGCAAACGCAAATTCTGCTGATGGCACAATCTCACAAAGCATTGTAAATATGCTGACGGCTCGCACAGGTTTATTGTACACGTCTCGACACCAAAATCTGGATATAAAAGACGTAGTGGCGAAGTCCAAAGCAGTTTGTTTCCCTACGCCGTAACCACAACGCCACTTTGCCCGACGAGAGCTACTCGTAGCATCACCTAAAGTGCGACCACTATAAATTGGCGTGCGAGGGAGGGCGTCCCTGTCGCGTAACAGAAGTTGCCAGGGTGTAAATTTATTACACAATACATAATGTACAGAATATCCGGTGACCAGTGTCGTAATAAATAGAGAAATTTGTTCGGGCTGCACTAAAGAAACCATGCAGTAATCTATCTAGTTCTATCTGTCAAACTGTCAGACGGTAATATCGGTCCATTATTCGCTTTTTCAAACTTTAATACTTCTTCGCTTCGTTTCGCAAAACTATAATACTTCATTGGCAATTGTTCTTACACTATCCCGGACTGTTTAGGATGTTTTGGACATAATAATTCAGTGTATATTGGTAATCAAGATGTCACAGCTCCCGAGAAAATACAAAATTGTACTGAATGACAGGGCGAGCGGTTACCGCCGGGTGCGGGCGGGGCGGGTTTTATTGCTTGCCCAACGTAACTTGGCGTGCGGCGAATTTTCATCTACCACTACCATCTATCATTCTACACTAATCTCCATCCTCCCTGACTTATCTCGCGTTCCCGCACTCTACTGACTCTACCCGCGCCCCAGAATCCTTGTATACTTTCCTAAACGGATATTCTGCGTATCGTCGTTTGCCCTGACTTTTTTTCTTCGTCATTCCTCGTCGTCGTCCTCCTCTACCTCAAGCTTCTGTTTGCGTCCGTACTTAGGCCCGGTTGTTTCAAATTCGATCAAAGTAAGCGTAGAGTTTAAACTGAAATTTTACGTTCTCCACCAATCAGACGATCCGTTTTCGTAAAAATCTATGCTTTTATCGACCGCTTACTTTGATCGAACTTGAAACAACCGGGCCTTAGACCGCATTCGCCATGTGTACCTCCACAGAATATAGACCAAAATAGAATGGCAACTGTTATTTGCAAAGTGACATCTTGCGACTATGGGAGATATTATTATTTATTTATATATTTGTCCTTTTTTTCTTTATTTATTTATTTATTTCAATTAAACGAATATTTAGACCGTATTCTGAAAATAGCAATATTGCTATTTCTGTATCTTGACAGTTATTGTATAACATTATAATGCTGTTAATTTTAACGTTTTAAGTTTGACAGGTTTGAAATTAACGAATTCAAATAATCAGATAAGCTCTAAAACGTAAACAAACGCTAAGTTATTCACATATTATGAATAACTTATTTTACTTTCGTTTATTTACGTTTTAGAGCTTTCTGATTGATTGAACTCATTAATTTCAAATCTGTCAAACTTAAAATGTCAAAATTAACTGCATTACAATGTTATAAAATAACTGTCAAGATACAGAAATAGCAATATTACAATTTTCAGAATACGGCTGTTTGTTTCTGAAAATGAAAATAAGGTTTAACAATAAAAGATGGTACATTTAATTAAAAATGTATTATCCGTCAATTCTATAATAAGAGTCAGAAAAAGAATTGGCAAAGAAACCTGACAATTATTTTTAAATTAGTCAATATTGTTACAGAATATTTTTTAAATTTTACACACTACCTTTCTGTAAAAGAAAAATCTCATGTTTAGAGCAGGAATATGTTTACATAATGAACATAATTTCAGATTAAAATACATGATTTTGTTTTAAAAACAATGTTCATATTTAAAATTCATTCAATTCAAAAACATAGAATTAATATTTTTTAAATACCAAAACTCGCAAAGAAAATAAAAATTCAATATTATATATTTTGTAATTATTAATATTTTAGAAAATAAAATGTAAAATTGATCGGTAAATAATTTACACCACAAGCTACCATTTTAATAGGAAAGGAAATCAATGATTTGTGATGATTATACAAAATAAGATTACACTTCGTATTCATGTGGTAGTTAATTTTCATTGCCTGTTAATAATATTACTAATATTATTTAAGTGATGTGATAAAAAAATGTAACATTCAAATAATATATTTTTTAGATTCAGAATGATTGTTTTAAGTACAAATATACAAAGAAAAAATTCAAGGAATATTGATTTAAAAAAAACATTGCAATAAATTCCTACCCAATTCGATATAAAATATTTGGGAGCAATTATAAATCATAAACTAAACTTTACATTGAACACAAAATATGTAACAAAAAATAGCAAAATGAATTTCACCCTTGGAAAGAATCAGAAGAGATCAAAACAGAATTGTGCAAAAATATATCATATAACGCAATAATTGTCCCCCGCATCAACTACTGCGGCAGTATACTATTTCTGGGTTGAAGAAGAATTGAAAAAATAACAACACTCGAAAAGAAAGCATTAAGAATTATACTAAAAATAAATCAATACACAAGAATTAAAGTGGTGCTAGAAAGTTTACCAATAATAGACAAATAATTAAATTTAATTCTATTTCTACTTATGTATAAAATTAATAATGGATACA